>JAPYZD010002700.1:0-22625 GCA_030522725.1 Ichneumoninae sp. B BG-2022a
CCGTTTCGACGTTTGTAGGCACTTGCGAAACGTGCCGAGCCGGTGGATCGCAGTGAAACGCATAACTCCCGTCTTTTTGCCCTAGCGGGCAGTCGGGAGCAAAAATATTCCCGACATATTTCCCTTATAAACACACGAACGTAACGCCACACTTAGAAAAAAAATGTATTTGGCGGCGACCGTTTATTTGGTTTAAGTAAAATATTTCTTTGATTTAAATAAATATCTATTTATTTAATGAATAAATTAAGTAAATAGTTACTTACATGAAATAAATATTTATTTTAATCAAATAAATATTTCACTTAAACCAAATAAACGGTGGCCGTCAAATAAATTATTTTGCTGGGTGCATCAATGTATATACGTTAACCGTCATGCCGATTAAGGAACAAAACAAACATAAATTTCCTCTTCTTGCATAACGTTCGAAAGTGGAAGAACGTGACATCGATTGAATTATTGATCTACTACGATCCATACTTATATCGACCCTCGGGCAGCGTGATATAAGCACGTGATTCTTTCGATATAGCCATAAACTGGCGCGTCATTAATATTTGACAACTACTACATTCTCCGCGACAACTTTCACCGAGCAATTTCGTACTCGAAAGCCCCCGTCGACTTGCAAACCACTGTACATTTGTTACATTTACGGAAAAGGTTATTCTCCGCGTTAGCCTTAAAAAAGACTCACGCGGACCTCTGGTCGCATAAACCACTCTAAAAACAGATTGGTTAATTTTGCAGAAGTATTAAACAATATAACGAAGTTCTATAGATTTTACTTGGATTCCCGAGGAGGTTCCCCTTCTCTGTAGTGGCCCCGGTGGGGCCGTTTCGCGAGCGCTTTTGCAGGTTGTGAAAACTCGGGTTAGTACGCCGCGAGGAACAGGTCGCCTCGGAACGGCCACCGGGAGCGGCCAGGAGAACGTCGGCTCAAGTTGACAGGTGAATTATTCACCACGCGGGAGTGCACTTGCCAGCCCTTCCGAGATTTCTCTCGGCCTCGTTGAATTCACGCGAATATTCTGCGTCCGGATTATAAACCGGGAAGGCTGCAACGGCTCCAACCTCGTTATCGGACTGCCTCCTCTTCATTTTCCCACTCTAGTGACATATACGTACATATATACAGATTCATCAACCCATCGTCCTCGTTGAACGGTGTTTTAGTTGCGAGTTCTCTGGAGTCGAGTCTGCCAGCCAATAAGTTTTTGCTCCCCGAAGACGCAAGCAACTTTACAACCCTCTCGTCGGTTTTAAACTTTGGTAAACTCTCCCAGGGCATTTGAACGGCACGCAAAGAGCAATGGCTACAGCTCGAGTATAAAAGGTACTCAGATTGCTGATAAAGGCCCTCGACTTTTTTTTTAACTACCGCTAATTAAATCGCTACATTTTTTATCTCGGATGAGAAAGCAGTAAAGAAGACTCGGATAAAGGGCGATTGATATAAGACGAGCGATGAAACTTAAGGTCGTACTGAAGACGTGAAAGGAAAGAAAAATATTATAAATAAATATTATATTATGAAAACGACAATTTTGGGGAAATAACTAATGGGTGGCTGAAGGACTTAGATGGCCAATTGACAATATATTTATATTCCTAAGACGACTTACACTATGTAATCCTATGTATCAAAAATTGTTCCATCTGGAATATTGTCAATAAATCCACTACTACTACTACCACCAACTAATGTGGCCGGGTTACGAGGTAATGTAAGATTTGAGGCAAGACTGTTGAGAGACTTCGGTATATTTATGACCGGTTCGTGTGAACATGAGATCCGTCCATGTTCACACGAATCGGTCGTATATTTCTCATCGAAATACCTGCTCAAGACCCAAAACTATTAACCGCAGATCCAATGACGCCGAGAGGATTTTCCCCGGGGACGAGACCTTCGCCAATATATACCCGCGATTGTGGGGACTACCGGGGACGAAATGGCACGGGTCAATTTTCTCTCCCCGTCGAAATCTCCCCGCGGAAACCGGATGGATAGCAAAATATTTTATTGAGAATCTGGTATCAACCCTCGTTGCAATTCGCACAGCATAGATACTGTGCGAAAGGCACTTTTATCTCCCCCCCCCCCCCGCCCCCGATTTGAATTATTCTTTGAGGATACAAAAACATTCGTTAGTATTGTCGCAGGGTAAAAGTGCCGAATGTGTACGATTTTTTTTCCATTTTCTCCCTATCATAACTTTTAAATTGCATCGCTGAACTAAATTGACCGCCCAAAGTCTCATTTTCTTCACAAGATTCTTTACCATCCGAGTACAGAAATTTTCATCAAAAGCTCCACTACATATGTTGCGGAATAAATTCAGTAAAAAATGCTGCATAAATGAAAATTTACAATAAAAATGAATATATCTTTTGCTCGGGAGCTTAGAAACAACTTACCATAATTGGACCACAAAGAATCCTGTTATATAGAGGATGAGACCTTGCGCGGTCAGTTTGGTTCGTCTGAAAGCTAGAAAGCAAAAAGTAAAACTTTTGCACTTTATTGGTGTTCGCCGAGTGGATTTGTGTTCAAAGATCTGTTCCTGAAGATGAAAATATTTTTTCATCACTCGGTGCGGAAATGACCACTTTTCCGACCGCTTCGCGAGCGGAGTTTTCGCACCTTGTGATGAAAAATTTCGTACATCCCGCGTGCGAAACACTTTTTCTAACTCATATGATTACAGCACCCGCCTTTGGCTCGTGCTGCAAACCCACACTCGTTAGAAAAACGTTTTTCGCCCTCGTGGAGTAATGTACTATTTCATCACTCGGTGCGGAAATGGCCACTTTTTCGCTCGCTTCGCGTGTGTAAAACCGCCATTCCCACCTTGTGATGAAAAATTTCGTACATCCCTCGTGCGAAACACTTTTTCGCCCTCGTGGAGTGATGTACTATTCTGACCCTGAACAGTCAGAATAAATTTATGTGAAGAATATCAGTATGCTGTCAGGTTCCGATACGTAGTAAATGATTGGGCGATATTCACCTGGTATGCAGCCACGCGTTTATGCAACCCACTTTGTCTCTCGGTTGATAGCGTCACGGTGTGCATGCGCATATTTGCCTAGCAAAGCAGTCGAAACGTACCTTGCAACGCATTGTAGTGCAGAATTGCACACAAATGGGCAGCCGCTATTGGAAGAATATAACTGTCAGATGATATTGCGAGATATCCTGCTCGGTGCGAGAGTTAACCGGCTACGTTTGTTTGCAAAGTAATGCACGTAACTAGAATAATTGCAGCTGTGGATGCGTATGTAATTATGTTTCATGCCGATAGCTGCTACTACCATGAGAGTCGAACTATTCTAATTCACGCAGGCAATGCACGAGGCTTGGCTATGTACCACTGATCGCAAATGCGCACAAACTAAGTTTCAGCCCCACTCACTGCTTGTTTACATCCTTGCGGCATCTCCTCGACTACACTGTACTGCGATAATATTGATTGTCAAAGATAATGTGTTCAAGTGCGAATATGTACGTGATGCGGTGTTTGTTGTCTTATCCTCATCCGTTGATATTCTCTTTGGAGCTTATCCTGCAGATTTCTGTCGGATGAAGGATTACTTACCTTGTAACTTGCAATTTGTCGTTCGTATTCCATCGTTATTCAAGCGGTAGCTGTAAGTAGAGTTTAGCGAGTTGTTGCCTGACAGTGTACTAACATTTTAAAAAGAAGGATATGTTCACTCATTACCAGAAGCTCGCGTGTATGTGAGAAGTGGAGAAAGGCGGTCGCGATCAGACTTCGGACTGATGGAGTCTTTCTTGCGGTTTCGGTGAACACAATGGAAAGAACGCTTGTCCCGTTTTAACTTTCATCCCTTATTCACTTGCGAATACGTTGACCCATTCCCGTCTTTCCCTGGGTGTTTCTAGATTAAATTTCGAGAATTCCACTGAGTTCTGAACCCCTCCGGAAAGTGGCAATACTCACGGTCCGACCTCTCGTGTTCCATACGCCTCCGGGGTGGCTCTTGTCGAACGGTTATAGTCTTGGCAAACTGCCACCAAAAACGATATCCTAGCAGTATTGCCACTTCCGGTATCATTTGGTCTCGTACTGATGGCTCCCGGCCTCAGCCACTTTCCTACCACTCGATAACGCCGAGTATTCTACAACCTGAATACCAGCCAAACTTTTGCCTGGGACTTTCGCTAACATCTTCGTTTTCACAAAACTCTGTCTGATATCACATTGAGATCATGAGCAAACCCGTTGAGCCATCATATAGTATGAAATTTTATGTGCAGATGGTATATGCATTGAGAGATATTGTGTGAAAATTTGAGAAAACGTTGAAAATTGAAATTTTCATGACGCTTCTTCATAATGTCCCTTTATTCGGAACGTTTATTCTACGAGGAAGTATTTTTTGTATTATTATTAAAAAAAAACTTTTCGTCGTGAAAAAATACATAGAATTATGCGCCTGACAATTTTTTTTCACTTTCGATTTGTACTCAACAAATCCAAATGATATCCCTTTATCTAGTTTTTCCAACCCCTTCGTATCCATCATCTTGTGTATTTCTTGCTGTTGAACACGACCGTCGTGAAAAAATACATGGAATTATGCGCCTGACAATTTTTTTTTTCACTTTTGATTCGTACTCAACAAATCCAAATGATATCCCTTTATCTAGTTTTTCCAACCCCTTCGTATCCATCATCTTGTGTACTTCTTGCTGTTGAACACGATCGATAACAGGGTTTTTCCGCGATGCCATCGGGAAACAAAAATGTTCCTGTCGGAAAAATACGCAAAAATCACCGATTTCTGCAATATTGACTATCAAAGTTCCCAATAAACTTTTTTCATCAGTCGTCATTAATCGAGTATATTCAATGTATTTTTCACGCTGATCACAATCTACCATTTTATTTATTATTCATTTTATTTATAGATGAATATTTAATACGAAAACGTCATCGGAAAGAACTTTCAACGAATATAAATTTTATTTGACTACTTTCGTTGTACGATCAACATTTTTACAATGTAGAGAAGTGTGTTCTGAAGATACACGAACACACTTCTTTAGTCACACCGCGAAAATGACGTGATCGCTTAGATGCACAGTGTACGATGAAGAGTTCTAAAACTTACTTTTCCGAACTCCATCTGCCATAACAGCCCATGCATACGAGGCTTCAACTCTGAACTACGAATATCTTGAGAAACTTTAAATCAGATAGTAAAATGTAACCCAAACCCCCGCAACAACGTTAATCCCTCGTACGCTTGGCATCTGCAAAACAGCAAATAGCGTGTCGGATGTATATAATCGCGTAACGCAGAGACCAGATTCTCACACCGATTTAAATCGCGTTCCAGTTCCAAAGTGCCAATTGCACGTAAAGTATGTCTGAGCAAGTCGTCCTTAAATAATACCTCGTGATTCTCAGTTCGGCCAAATGCCAAACATAAACCAACCCTAATGGCCACTCGAGCAAGGCAAGATCCGGCGTCCCATTCCCGATATCCACACACAAGATGCATCGCACAATAAATACCAATATACGAGAGCCACAGTGAAATGATAAATTGCGAATGGCGTCTCAAGAATTTCTGCCGCGCCGTTTACGGTCAAGAATACGGATACACAGAGAGCGCGAAGGCATCATATAACATTTTTCGCTGGGACAAGTTCCTCGGCGACCGTGCACTTTTCCGCAATGAACGAGAGACCGTCGAACAGAGCCATCGTGATACGATTAAAATTCCGTCGTTATCTATCCAATCGCTGTGGGGGTCTTTAACGATTTGTGCCATTTAGCCTTTTTCGTTCGGAAGCAAGAACAGACTGTTCAGTACACAATGATGCGGTCGTAGTAAATTGTAGATTTACTTAACTGCCACGTACGCCGATTATGGTGCTACTGAGAGCAGTGGATGAGCACAAAAAAATGTTGTTATTGCATTAGAGAAGGAGGTGAAAAGGAACAAGCGGAGGAAGATGTGAGACTGATGTGCGCGCGGATAGGGGAGACCGGGGCAAAATGGCACAGCGGGGCAAAACGGGACAGTGGGCGCAAAACTCCATTTTCCAATAATTTTCGGATGCCCCATTTTGTCCTAACGATACATCCGGATTGTCAAACCCGTTTTGCCCCACGGGCCACCATCGCTACCATCCAAAAGTTATTGGAAAATTACGTTTTGTCTTGTTATCCCGTTTTGCCCCGCTGTGCCATTTTGCCCCGCTCTCCCCTAGTTAGTTCCTTTTACAAAGCTTGATATTTTTATTTCACATAGGTTATATTACTGGCAGTCCGTA
This sequence comes from Ichneumoninae sp. B BG-2022a, assembly GCA_030522725.1. Classification (NCBI taxonomy): domain Eukaryota; kingdom Metazoa; phylum Arthropoda; class Insecta; order Hymenoptera; family Ichneumonidae; species Ichneumoninae sp. B BG-2022a. The sequence goes on from JAPYZD010002700.1 coordinate 6,317, forward strand.
CAGAGTCGACGACCGGTTCGAGATGATACCGCCGGTGGTGACGAGAGTACGCCTGTCGTCGATCAATCAACGCTGAAACCTCGTATCCCACGGCGTTTAATGACCAACCGTGAAGCCGGCGCACTTCTGATATTCCTTCTTCTCGTGCGCCCCTTACTTTCGATCCAGCTGCTTCTCATATTCCAGTAAACCAGCTGGAAAAAGAAGTATCCGATCGGGCCTGCGGTGCACACGCTCGCGCCTTTTACTTAGCGGACATTCCACGGATCGTCAATCTTGGTCCCAGCGATCTTGTGGCCGTCGCTTGGTGCTGCTCGCGATCGCGACTCTTCGACTGGACGCAGTTCGGTCGGGGGATCGGTGGACTCAGCAAACAACGACGGGACTGACTCCTGGATGGCTGCTCGATTCCGCGAAGGCGTTAAAATGCGACACGCAATGTGGTACAAAACTTGCTCGTTTGCGACACAAAGGCACAGCCTCGAGCTTACATATGTATACGTATATATAGGAGTTCGTGGAGTTTATTCGCGATATAACCAACCACACCTACCCGTATTCAACGCTTCGCGAAAGAAAGGTTTCGCTCGGGTAAGAGAAGAATACCGTCGGAAAAGGCGAAGGATCGTAAAGAATGCCAGCTAGCCAGACGCGACAAGGAGAATACTGCGGTCGTTTTATATCTTTTCTCCCTGCAGGTATACTCTTTGCGCCAGCCCCGATTTACGAACGCGCGTTACGGCACCTTTTACGCGAAGAAATATTTTTCTTTGTATGCTACCCGATCATATCGTATACCAGTATCATGGCCAGGCGGGAACTCGGTTGTAAACAAGTTTCAATCGATATTATCGTGCGTACAAACGTATCGTGTACGGGAACTGTACACTAGCGGCGAACGGGGTTAGTTGTGCCATTAAAAAAATTGTAGATTGTATTTTTTTATTAGTTTAGCATCTTGGCACACTAATTGAAAGAAGCCCTTTATCGGAGTATCGGAAACTTCAGATACCTCAGACCAATATAATTTGTCGCCAGAAGCCCTGCTGTTAAAATCGATATGCGAGTAGACCTGTTTAGTTTTCATTTGCATGGAACTTTTCTGGATGATTTTTTTAGATATAGTGTAACAACATAATATAAAAATATGTTAAAAAACGCATTATGAATAGCATAAAAACAGCGTGTCCCACTCTCGTCTACTTAAACTATCCACTATGCGGATCAGCCGATGCTCATCAGCGATGAGTGTAATCAACGCCGTTCCCATTAAATTTGAGAGCGAACCCCGCGATTTAGTTACAAAGCTTCGTCGGTGTTTCATTTACTTTGAAGAGCAGCCGCGTGTGCTATATCGTTACAGGATTGATCGCAGTGGACTTGGCTGTGAAGCAGGTCGCCGAAGTACGGACAGGGTAAGGTATCACCTAGTAGGTACCTAGTGCGAGCGGTTAGGTCGGCCGATCGTTAATGTCATTTTGTCACGGACCCCTAAAACTCGCTGCTCGAAGCTCCTCTCATTTGGTCTTCACGTCCTCTACCACAGGTATCCGGGAATGTTTCGAACTTCCGTGAACATTAGATAAAAGCCGGAGAGGCTTTCGGATTTCCCATCAAATTTTCTCAACGACATGTTCACTTTGCTTCCGAGTAACAAAGCCCGACTATATCGAATCTAAGGTAATACGGGTACTCGCTGTGACAACCCTACCCAGTCTCTACGTTATATAGCTTAAGCGACCCGAGAATTCTGGGTCCCATTCGTTACAGTAGCCATCCCGCACGATACATTGAATCCACAAATCTCAGCTGTACACGCAGCAGTGCATGTCGTGCCCAAGTGGTTAGGCAATGTAACTTCACGATAAGTTCAAACTGGTTCAACCTTGGAGCGGAAGCGATCGATGACCTTAGCTGATTTGGCGTAGCATACGACATGCCATCGTAGATGTTAAACTCGGGCCGAAGCCGGAAAGTTTCCAAAGCGCCAATGACCTACTTTTTCGCTTAAGCCCCCCCTACATTATTCAGAACTTGGTTTGTACCACAAATTTGCGATGTCAACTGGTCACCTGTTATAGTTCACAATTTTTCGTGATTACGTAGCGAGCCGATTTAAAAATGCTCTCATCATTCCGTTGAATGTTCACTCATCGTTAAATACATATGGAGATACATATATAATTTAATCAGGTGCACGATAATTTAATCAGGCGCCAAGTACGCAGTGCATTCGTGCCATCGGTTCAAATTTCCATCCATTAAAATACGAGACACGTGTCGAAACCTCGGGAATAAACGAAACCGACATTTCATACGCCACTGATGCTATAGCGTGTATTCATTAAAACTTTACGGTACAACAAATCTTACACTTTCATTTACGGGAATTGGATGTAACCGGCTTGAAAACCCTGTACCGTAATGGTTCTCTTCAGCTTTTTCCTCGTACAGCTAATCTCTGACCCTTGCTCGGTATGTATATTACAATTCCAGAGTTTGGGCCATTGCGAGTGGCGTGGAAATGTTTCTGTCTCGGAATCTTCTATTGTTACAACTTCAATTTACGCGAACCACACGAGCTGCGTACGGACCTGGTAGATGCCTGTTGGTGTTCGTTACATCATGAAGCCCGGAAGCGTCGAATTGATGTTTTCAGCAGAAACGCAGGAAAGGATACTCATTTCCACGGCGAAATTGCGAAAGTTGAAACTACCGAGCTCTATAAAAAAAGCTACCCGTGCAAAGTAAAGAAAGAAATTTCCATTCTGTTTATAAAAACAACTAGGGTACACGTTTTTTTCCTATTCCCTTCATCCACATCGGCAACTTTTACATGCATTTTTAAACAAACTACCAAGCGGATCAAATATGTAATACAAAGGAGCATTTTTCAAAACGTCAGTTCTGGTTTAAAAATATAAATTTTCAACCGGAAGTGAATTCATAGAGGAAAACGTCACTTAAGGTTTGCAAATATCATTTCGCGACCGAAAGTGACATATTTCTGGTATGACGTCACTTCCGGTTGAAAAATGAGATTTTCAAAACGTAAGTGATGTTTTCCACTATGTCGCGTTAAGGCCAGCAGTCCAAATAGAACAAAGGACTGCAATGGCTTTAATAGAATTCCCACGATGCGCCAATTGAATTTCATGGTTTAAAAACTATGTTCACCTTTGTCCTTGAATGCTTCAAGTCTCTACCGGGGTTTCCATTCTTGATATCTTTTATGATACTGCCAGAGTTACATTATTTTCTCGATATGGTAAACGCTTCAGTGCGCAAAAGTAAGCAATAACACCAGCAGATTGCGAGCTTCGATCATTCGAAAAAAAAGAATGATAAAAATGGTCGTTCAGGATTTGAACGGGAGGTCCCGAAGATAGAGGTGCGATGGAAATGCGTGAGCAATTCCAATGTACCATCGGCATGCAAGCCGAGAAAGCGTTTATTGAAGCCATCGATTACTAGAGTGAGCGATACAATGGTTGCCAGCGAGACGGTCGAACCAGGGAGCAATGCCAACGAGTCGCTCTTTACCAGCCACTAACCACTAACCCATAAAGCGGGGCCCATGAAACATATCAGACCGCTGCGATAGGCCATTTATTTTTTCAATAATTATTCCGAAAATAAAATAAAAATATTTTGGATACTTTCGTTTCTGAAAATCCCAGTGGTAATTAAAAATCTCTAAACTCATTTAAATAATTAAAAATTTTTTCTCATGTACTCTGTCTGGAAAAATGGATAAATTTGATACAACGGCTAGTTTCTGTTCGTGTCGAAAGCAGCGTCAATTCCGTGACTAAAGTATCCCTCAAAAGTTGTTCTTCAGCAATTTCCGAGAAGATTGGCTCGTCAATCTGGGTGGAAACTGACCTCTGGTCGACGAAAATCTGCTACACTCACATGCGAGGTTAATCCGGCACGTAGTGCAGGGATCGCGCGCGAGGCTATCCAACGTATATTACTGCAGAATATATAGATAGACATGCAGTACCATTCGCGTTTCCGATCGGGTTGCAGGATATATATATCGCTTGAACCGGATGACTCGCGGCGCTTCCCAGCTTCCATTAGATTTCATATGATGTGGAATATAACGATGGCTAAACGATGGTATGTTATGCAATCGTGCGCGCAAATGCACAGTTCCATCAGTCGGACGATGTTTAATTAGCTTTGTAATCCTCTTGGCCGATGGCCCACACATATATGTCCCGCGTTGCTGGAATATACCTGGACGTTGAATCTAGGTATCCATTGATCTCTCGACCCAATGGTCGCTTCTACACTGAAAAAAAGGATGGTATTTCCTACTATAGCGAATAGGGGAGAGCAGGGCAAAACGGAATAATGAGACAAAACGCAAGTTTCCAATAACTTTTGGATGGTGGTGATGGCAGTACGTGGGGCAAAACGGGCTTGAAATTCCGGATGTATCGTTGGCACAAAATGGGCATCCAAAAATTATTGGAAATTTGAGTTTTTTCCTCATTGTCCCGTTTTGCCCCGCTATGCCATGTTGCCCTGGTCTCCCCTAGTTTCCAAGAGGAATGTCTATATAGATACTTTCTTATAGTATATATGCAATTGATTAAACTATAATTATGGTTGTAGGCATGATGTTTTGTCATTGTTGTCACTATAAAATGTAAACGATCCGCCTGGGAACTATTTTTTATCGTAAAAAATCAGTCTTGTTGCTATTACTACGTAATTTTTTCTCAGTGTTAAAGGGTCTACCCTTTAACGAACCGTTGGAGAGTGACACGGAGCGAATAATCGTCATTTCGAAGAACCATACATAGTTAATTCGTTAAAAAAATGTCACCCCTGCCTGGTCTGCCGGAAAAAATATCTACATCAAAGTCCTAGATCCGTAGCTGGCCTCTTTGTTTGATTTTTTAATTTTTATCTTGTTATGTTTTTTTATTTGTCTTGGAAAAATAAATCTAAAAAAATCTCATTTTTAGGATTGATTTTTTAGTTAATTTTCGTTAGGTTTCTATAGTTACCTACTTGCAAAAGTCAGGGAAACGCCCGGAATACCGATGACGTCTACTTTCGGCGTTGGTGAAAATTCAATAAATATGCTATACCTATGTGACTCCCTCGTCATTCATACGTCTCCGAACGGAGGCATCAAATTCAGTGCCACGAAGCGGTGGTTAGTCTCCGTAGCGCGCGGTTTCGCCATTCACTCGCACGAATAATTCCATTACCCTATCGATCTAGCCGCGAAAGCGAATAGATACGTTCCCATTGTCCTCTGTTTGTGAGCATTGAACTTCGTGAATGTATAATTTTCAGAGAACGATCCCCATCCCGTTCGTAACGGCATACACATCGGCGAGAAATTCCGATTGTTCCTGTAACCGAGAGGATAATGCCGTGTACGGTATTCCGTTGCATGCCCAGGTCTCGAGCGAACATCACGTGTGCTCAATTCTCTGTGCCCAACGAGCGTCAAAGATGAACCGAGATAGATAGAGAGAGAGTGAGAGAGAGAGACTTGGGGTCGAGTAATCAGCGAAATAGTAGCACGTGACCTCGTAGAGGAGAACGTGCGTGAACAGTCCTCCATTCTCTCCACAATCGATATAGAAATCAGTGTAGTTTGCGCACTTTGCGCAGTTTGCGCAGTTTGCCCACTTGGAGATGCCTGACAACTTTGTATTTCACTGGGAATAAGCTGCTCGAGTTTCGTCTCAACAAAGGGACACTGGGTGTGTATGGAAAATTCCATCAAAGTTCTGCAGGCGTTTGCGTTATCCTGAGGTGCAACGTAGAATGGCAATGGAAGATTCGACGCTCCGAGCCAAAGTCCTTCTTCAATGTAGAGTTCGACTACTTGTCTAGACCAGCTAAGACGATGTAATTAGACTGGTTTCGTTCTGACGTGCCTAAAAAGATGTGCCAAGATTCCTCCTGATATTACCGCTACATCCTTTAAATTTAGCCTGGCCGGTATTTGCCCGCTCTTTCTAGATACTTTCGGTCGTCACAGCTTGGAACATTATTAAAGCAAGAAATGAATTCAATGCGTTCGTCGCGATTGAAGTGCGCCTGAAAGAATTATTTGTAACGATGCTCATAGTTAGGGGAGAGCGGGGCAAAACGGGATAATGAGACAAATCGCAATTTTCGAATGACTTTTGGATGGTGACGATGGTGGTATGTGGGGCAAAAGGGGTTTAAAAATCCGGATATATCGTTGGGACAAAATGGGGCATCGAAAAATGATTTTAAGATTGAGTTTTGTCCTCACTCTCCCGTTTTGCCCCGCTGTGCCATTTTGCCCCGGTCTCCCCGATACATTAGGTGTTAATAAGAATCTTTGAGGTAACAAACACTTTCCTCGTTGAAGAAGTGGTTGTTAAGGTCTCGATTTACAAAAAGGTCACAGTATACGCGGCGAGGAACATCCCACTAGATGACATACCCCACAAACTTTGTGGCTTTACCTCGGGGCAACGAGAAATGTCATCGGCATACCAATCCTGAGAATTCGCGAACGTGGACTGCAGTTCAGGCTGCCTGCGGAGTTCCAACGGTACAGCCACTATCGCCGGACACAAACCAGGCATCTCTCTATAGCGAATCATAGATCCGTCGCTTCGACAAAAGGTCGAGGATATCCGTTTCGTCTTAATGCGATGAACTTTAGCCCTCCAAAAGATTCGACCGAACAGATATCCACTGCCGTAATGGATTTCCAATTTTGCAAAGGCCGTTGGGAACTGCAGGATGGCTACGGGGCTGTGAATTTATCTTGCGGTTAGGGTTACGTGTGGGTGTCAAAACTCCTCGAAGGAAATTGGAGTAAAATCCACGATTCGAAATCGAACGGGCGTATGTAAATCGCATTGACCGCTTTCGAGAGTGTCGCCAATATTCCACGAAGAAAAGGATGTTCCGTAAATTCCAATATTTTTTGATGGCAATTCCGGTGGTTTGCAGAAATCATTACTCCATTCGTGTAATAACTTCGTGAGTATCTAACAGAGCTGGGAAAAATGCACTAAGTACTTGTATGCGTATTGAAGCATCAAGTACTGAGTCAGTGCCCACTATTCAAAACTCCAATAATTTAGTTCTGCCAGTACTCAATAACTCAGCACTCAAGAACTACCTAGCGCTCAGTACTTCGAGTACTTGATACTTCAATACACACTTCAAGTACTCAGGGTATTTGCCCAGCTCTGATATCTAATGACCGATGGTGGGATTTTCCGTGATGAGTGGTTGTCTGCCGGCAAGTTTGGCATGCAGTGACCAAATTGCCTAATTCAGGACAAGGCTCCTAAACGATACATGTCCGCAGACCTTGTAACAGTTATATGGACTGAAAATAAAATAAACATTGAAGATATCGGATATCAGATGCATAAGACGTAAAGAGGCTGAAACCCTGATCAAAAGGCTCGACCTGACCCGCCAACCTGCCGTCCTCGGGGTTACTCCGAAGGTACCTCGTGGCTTTCCATTCTCGCGAGCTGCAGAATATCTGCAACGGAAACGCTCGACCCTATCTATCTCCTCGTAAACAGGGTTAATTCCGCCCTGGATATTCATGTCTTTGGTTGCGAGCCGAGGGTCTCTCGCCCCGTCTGTATCTATACACCCTCCACCATTTAACAAACTGTCAACTCCAGGTGCGCCCCTACATGTGCCGTACCGGTTGAAGCGGAGAGTGCCAGTTTATAGTCGCTGATACTACGGTCATTTGCAGACACATGGATACGCAAACCCATCTTCAATCTCGATTCAACGCTCATCTTTAGCTCGTTTCGTCCCGGATTTAAATCCGTATCAGGATTTTCGTAAAGGGGCGTTACATTGTACGTAACGTTCTGTCGTCACAGGGCATTCAACTCTAAACAAAGCTCAACTGAGTGTTTTTTTCACGTTGTTTCAATGCTCTTGTCTCGAGAAGCAAAGTTCGCAAGATCGCAAAAATATTTGTTGAAGGAAAGACGCTTTTGCCAAGTGCACTGATGCGTTAAACGGTAAATTTATAGCTGAAACGTGGGCGTTTACATGTTTATATTGAGAGTTTGGCATATATCGGCGAATAAGATTCCTTTTAATGCGTCAGAACTATTACACGCGCATGGTATGTTTTCCCTTCGCCGAGCGTTGAAGTGCCTGCAGGGACTTCCACATAATTCATTTACCTCGGTCGACCAGGAACGGCGGGTTCAAGCTGAAGTATTATTAGTAATTTTGTCTCAGGAAGTCTCACATTCACCGCCGTAGAATGTGTCCCGGGGAGAGCTTCGCAAATAGACGAAGGCTATTCCGCTAATTTTATTGGCACGAATGTGTCCGAGCTAGCGGTTTCCAGATTCGTCGTTCGGTCGCTGTTTTCCCTTTTCACAGCATCTCGGTACCGACTTCTCAAAATCTGTGGAGACGTCGGCCACTCGAATCAGATCTCGTCTATCGTTCTTTACACGTTTCCTCAAGCGAGCACCTCCCGAGACTAATTTTCTCCTACCGAGCCTGGCGTTGATGTTGTTACAAAGCCGCACGTACACGAGAATACCGCGCTACTGTGGAGTATAGAGCAGCCTACAGGCTGTACAAAAATTGAACGTTTCTAGATCCACATTTAGAATTCCGTATTAAGTGCCGTTGATCCCCAAGTACACTGATAAAAAAGTACAGTTGAATCAACTAAGATTCGGGCAGGGACGTTCAAATAAATATTTAGTTGGTCCAACAAAATATTTGAATGACCCAATTAACTAACTAATTTTTTAGCTGTATCAACAAAATCTGTAGTTGAACGTCCCTGCCCGAATTTTAGTTGATTCAACCGTATTTTTTTACCAGTGTACACTGACAAAAAGGATAGTATTTCCTACTATAACAAATAGTTCCCAGGGCGAACGTCTATATAGATAGTTTCTGATGGTATATATTCAATTGGTTAAACTATAATTATGGTTACAGCCATGATTGTTTTTCATTGTCGTAACTATAAAACGTAGACGTTCCCCTTGGCAATTATTTTTTATGGTAAAAAGTCAGAATTGTTGCTTTTACTATGTAATTTTTTCTCAGTGTAGACATTTTCGTGCGTTACATCGGGCCCTGATAAGGTCCTGAAGAGGCCTGACAAGGGCCCGATGAGGACCCTATCAGGGTCCGATGTAACGCTCCAAAATTTCTACTCGAGTAGGAGTTTCACGGATTTTGGTACACCCTGTACAGTGGGTTATCGGTTTCCTAGAGTATACCACCGGGAATAAAGCGTCCGAAGACATAAGACCGAGTAGGTGGCCAAGAACAATACCATCGAGTTCGGAGCTTCTCGTTTTCATACTAAAATTAGAATTTAGGAGTTCTCGACAGGCCACACCGTCGCTCTTCCTTCGTACTCAATTCTCCATGCTGTTAGTACTATACTACAAGCCATGTTTTTATCGCACTCTCACCTCTCAGTCAACGTTACCATGTGTTGACGCCAGCAGCAGTTTAACTTTTTGAATCTTTGTTATCCATTAGCTCCGTGGTTCACGTCGGACCGGTTGTCTCCCATTTGGGTGCACATCAATTCTTGTTAAACGCAGAACGTGGGGAAAAAGTCATCAACGCAAATCTGTGTGTCAACTCGACAACAAACTAAAAGTGAACGAAGGCATCGCGGGGAGGAAAAGGATTTTTAAAGAACCTGATTAGTCCGTGTATTAGCGAAGGACATTACGTAGAATGTCATTGCTCACTATGTCACTTTTCCTGCCTTAATTTATCGGTTCCCTTGATAAACCGGACCGAACAATCGTACTCCAATCTACATACAATTTCATGGCATCCTTCTTTTCATTTGATGGCGACGTGACCTATTTTATCGCGTTTAGCATATAAAAAGCTTGATTGTATCGCGTGTTTAACTGGTCACTGAGCCTAGGGGAGATTAAGCGAGAATGACTCACCTAAGGGTGAGTCTTTCTATGGGGTCCTGTCGTCAATCATCTTTTTATCAATGAATCTAAAATTATTTACGAACAAATTTTGGAAACAACGTTCGTGTATGATGGCGTGAAAAATGGTACGAATTTAGCGACGAAGATTATAACGAAAATTATACAAAATTAATGGAACCGAACTTTGATTATTTCAATCGTCACGATATCGTATGGCAAATTCAAATCACACGTGCGCAATTTAATTACCACGGGGCATAAAAATAACGATAATGTCTGTTATAGAGGTTAATTAATTAGGTACATTCCAATTTACGAACCAAATTAATTACCGACAGTTTCAATGCTGATTGCTGCAGATATTACACAGCATTTTGTCGAGTAAATTATTCGGTTGCGTTAATTTAACACATTTGTAAAGATTCAATTGATTAGTGCAATAGCATTATATTTATATGTATGTACATGGCAGCAGCCTCGACGCTGTCGCCAAAATACGAAAGTAGAACGGGCTCGACGTATCGACGGATATGGGGGTTCCGGTACTTGTTTTTGCACCTCGTATTTTGCGGAAAAAAATATATGTATACAGATAAAGCGCTGCCGTTTGTTGTACCGCGTGTCAATCGATTGCACGTCATTGATTTTATCCAACAAAAAAAAGACCCAGAACCAAAGGAGTGACGAAGCTGAAACTCGACCTTTGACGAGGTGTTACGTTTCCTCCATTTGCGGTACAAAAAGTCCTCATTATATTTGACATGGATCCGTTTGTTGAGAAAACAATGGTTCGTCACGGTGTTTATATACCACGAAAGATCGATACGTTGTCGAGTGCACAGCGACGATGAGAGAAAAAGGAACTACAAAAAAGCGTAAAAAAAAATTGTGTTTTCATGCCCTCACTATTATTTATCCTTCCTGCTACCACGTAAATGAGCAAACTCCCAAAGTATTTTATTACTCCGCCCTACGATAACTCTTTCGGCTTGTCCGAAGACGCGATAAAGTTTTTTGACGGCCCGGGCGTTACTTTACAACACAAATGAAGGGATACAAAGAAAAAAAAGTTGTACCGCGAATACAGTGTATGTCGGTCTGAGTGAACAACTCATCCGACACGTGAGTAAGCGGAGTGCGAAGAGTGTCGTAAAAGTTTTCAGCTGTATGAGAACGGCGGAGAGACCTCGCCCGGCCACGCAAACAAGAAATGATTTATGAAACACTTTCGCGCCAGTTCGCGATTTAGCGACGGTCGTCGGATCGCTTGTATCGTCTCGACGAGCTACAGAACTCGAAACGAGATGGAATTCTTGATAGGAATATCTTTATCGCTTATCGTTGAACGATAACTTTGCAGGTTTCTTTCCAAATCACCTTTTTTCCGTCATGTTCCCGTATTTACCGTTTTTACCAAGTTATTGCGTTAAAAGTCACTGCGTTTCCGGACGGTATAAATAGACTCGTAGTTAGGCTGACAGAAATAGGAAAATCCTTTTTTGCATTCTAGCCCGAGTAGGCATTTTTGAAGCGTGAAATCAAGTGGCTCATAAGATCCTAAAAAGGTCTTGTTAGGGTCTTGTGAGAGCCTGATGTACTGGCCAGCGGTGAAAAATGGCACAGCGGGCCAAAACGGGGTAATGAGACAAAACGCAATTTTCCAATAAATTTTGGATGGTGCCGATGGTGGTCCCTGATGCAAAACAGGGTTGAAAATCCGGATGCATCGTTGGGACAAAATGGAGTATACAAAAATTATTGGAAAATTGAGTTTTGTCCCCACTGACCCATTTTGCCCCGCTCTCCCCTAACACAAACAGCAACAACGAAGGTTATATGAAATTACGTATCTGGGCGACACATTGAAAGACGATTTTATTCGGATTATGATACTTTCTCCCGGTACATAATTCTCGTGTGATTTGAAAAAAAAAACAAGTAGACATTGTTCGCGTCGTTAATTAACACATAGCCTTTGCGTGATGTCTCCAGGCTGTATCCTATCAAGATACAGCCGATAGCAAATGCAAGGTAAAACCGGCACAGTGAAGACGGGGCGATTAACCAAGATCACGCGATGGGACTATCGGGCATAGTCGGGTGGAGAAGGTCTAATTCCGTTAGTCTATAAAATTGAAGACTAAAGAGGTTCAGGGACGTCTCGCATCGGAACACCAAAAGCGACGTGGAGATCCGGCGAGTGGGCTGTGCGAGTAAGATAATCGAACTCGGTGCTCGTATGATTCCGGGGCTTCGGCATAGAACGAAGATGCAGTTTGCGTGGGTGAGAAAGATAACGCGACTCCCGGAACCGTTCCCCATCGGCGTTATGCTCGTGGCAAAAGCCAGTTTCGCTTTAACGCTCCACCTGCTTCATTCCATCAGCAAGATATTTAGTTCAGGTCGAATAGTTTTAATCGAGTCGGCGAATGTAGTCATAATTAACGGCCGAACGCGGGACTCCAAGTGCTCAAATTAATCGTGTAACAGTTGCGGTTAATTCTGCAATTTTTAATCCTTTGATTTTGCAGCGAGTTATCGACGAAATTAATCGGCAAAAACGAAACGAAAAGGACCGAAACAGATGACGGTAATTCGGTTCCGTCGGAAAGGTCCCGGCTGCGAGTGAGAGACCGTCGCACGGGTCACGAATCTTCACGAATCGAGCAATCGTCGGTTCTCCGACGAAGCTCGCGGACGCCTCGGGGCTGCCCTGGAAAGGAAGCTCCAGTGCCTTCGGTCAGCCGGGGAAAGGAAGCTCCAGTGATCGACGACGAACTATCGGGGAAACTGAAGTAGAAAGGCGTCCAAATGATTTTCTGACGAATTCTCACCGCTGATCGATTTTTCCATTAATTTCCCTCGTCTATCGAAATTGACTGAATCGACGAATTCGCGAAATTCTCAAAGGTGTCCGAGGAATATCCGAAAATAAAAAAATCTCCACGATGGAGGACGAGGACACGGAGGACATGAGAAAAATCGTCAAAGTGATGAAAACAAAGATCGTCAGTAAGACGAGTAGTAGCACCGTTGTGTCGAGCAGCAGCAGCCGCGTATTGCGGCACGGATTGTCATCGACCGAAGGGCGAGATACGCTGGAGTGCGAGTCGGAAAATGAGGTGGAGAACATACCGGTCGATGGGGAAAGCGTGCCGATCGTCACCGACGAGGATGGCAAGAGGATATACGGAACGGTGAAGAGCGAGAAATCGAGCCCGGAGCAGACGACTCGGAGCGAGGGCACGTCGCCGGAAGTGGCGAAATTCTGTCTTCAGGTTAACGCGGCCGAGGGCCACAGACGCCACGAGATAATGACGAAAATTCAGCTAAACTCCGGTGAGATAATGGAGGACGAGACAAGGGCGACGTCATCGATGTCGTCGTCCAAGTACTCGGGTTCGCGGATGGGTCTGTTCATGTCGACCAATCGAAGTCCCCAATCGAGCTCGAGCCAGGAGGACTACGAGCCCGAGGTCAAGTGCATCCCTAGACAGCATCTCCTGTCGGCCGGGGGTGCCACTCAAGTGGCGGCGAGATCGATGGAGAGCCTGCGAACATCGAGAAACTTCTTGAGCGCCGACGAGCGTTACAGCGAGGATTCGCGGTCGCTCGAGTCACTCACCTCGTCGTCGGAGACTCACGTAGCATCGGCCTCGACATCTAAGACGCACTATCGCAGCTTCCTGAGCTCGTCGTCGGGAAAGCGCGACATCAGAAGGGTGGTCAGTGTCGAGTCGAGAAGCAGCGAAAATCTGCTTCATCGCGACGAGAGTCTCAACGCCGAGGTTCGACGTGGCTTGTTCGCGAATACCGGCCTCGAGAGGAAGATACCCCAGCATCTGAGCCTCCCGCCGACTTCCGGTGTATTCTCGCTCACCAGTCCCGGCGGCAGCGACCGTAAGATCACCATCCTCAGTCCGCACTCGCCCGTTCAGGCTCTGGACTTTCAGCAGTACTCGATACAGACACTGAAGACACGGAGAAAGAAGGCCGTCGTCTTGCCGAGGTTGGTGTTGCCGCGAAGCGAATCCGAGGTCTTTTTAGAGTGAGTAGAGAGGAACATATCGATAACGTTTTGTGTTTGTACGGTGTGTAACGATAGAACGAAATTGTCTCCACTCCATTTTTTTTTGGTTTTATTAATTGCCGGTATTGATTGAGAGATACGAAGTCAACATTCGTATGGTTATCGTTACGAGAGCAAATCCACATACAAAGCTTGGATTTTCTGATGATACCTTGAGAAGACGCAAAACGTTGTCTTTGCGAGCTTGTTGCCGACTTTGAGCATCTTCCGTGCCTGGTTTGTATTGCTTTTTCAGAAAGTTCAATGCCGTCTGACGAAAACTCACACGAATTATATGCTTTAACTTTAATGAAACGTTGAGACCTTGTTGTGGTCCGTATGAGCTCTCGCCAGATATAGATAATGTTTGGCACGGTATACAAGGAGAACGTCGACAATGCGACGACTTTTCGACAAGGCCGATGTTAAATGGGTCACATTTTATGGTCAATATATCGGTCTGTACGGCGAATTCGCCCTTGAGTCGGGTCGATTCAATATTTCAGAAAGCAGCATGCGCACACAATGTTTTTCGAAATTCAGAAATGAAACTTTTATGTTTCATTGTATGGTTACATGTGCGGGGCCTTTTAAGTTTTCCCTTTTTTAAACCTCGGCCCGATTCAATGTTTCAGAAAGGCAGCGTGGGCACACAATGTTTTTCGAAATTCGGAAATGCAACTTTTATATTTCATTGTAGCGTTAAAAGTGCGGGCCCTTTTAAGTTTTCCCTTTTTTAAACCTCAGCCCCATTTAATATTTCAAAAAAGCAGCGTAGGCACACAATGTTTTTCAGAATTCGGAAATGCAACTTTTATGTTTCATTGTACCGTTAAATGTGCGGGGTCTTTTAAGAATTCCCTTTTTAAAAAATTAAATCGGATTTTTTTTCTTTTTTTTTAAGTAAAGGTCAAGGTAAATGCCGTTCTAATTACTGTTTAACTATAAATTACAGGACACGAGGGTGCACATGTTCTGAGTTCGTTCCGTTTCACTGAATCGAGTAAATGGTGGTGCGCGTATTATGCGATACCACATCAAATTACGACGCTCCAGTAAACTCGAAGCAGTGCCGGCAATTACGAAATTCTGAGCACTCGACTCGAATATCTGGTTCGCTCATCGCTCTGCCCATAATATCGAGAATTCTGACTGTCCAACTAATCATGTATGGGCCACCCGCGCTAAATATCGCCAATTAATTATGCTGGGTATATTACATTTCGAAAAGTTAGGTACTTGCGTCGCGATGCGGAGAAAACTTTTGCAATCATTTCCTTGCGATGCTAAAATAATTTTTATAACGTAAATTAAAGGTCCACGAGAGCTAACCGCGGGACAAGGGGGATAGTAGGGTAGAGCGGGGCAAAATGGGGCAACGGGGCAAAACGTCATTTTCCAATAATTTTTGGGTGCCCGAATTCGCCCTATCGGATACATCAGGCTTTTCTGCTCAGTTTTGCCACCTTGTCTGATCCAAAAATGATTAGAAAATTTAGTTTTGCCCAAAAACCCCGTTTTGCTCCGTTGCCCCGTTTTGCCCCGCTGTCCCCTACAAACCGAAAAATCTTTGCTCCTTATACTGGCTTCGCATTTAGGCTCTCTGAAACAAAATATTTACAGAATATCGCTTCTTCGAATAGTCTGCCTAAAATACCCAACATTAACGGTTATAGAGGTGCTTCCCACCAATTTCCGGTACATTTTGTAAGTCTGCACCTTCATTTTCCACTAAAAACAAAAAAATTTCCCTGATATTACCCTATTTGATTTTATTCTTCTTGAATTAAAAACGCGATGAGAGAATTCTCTTTATATTCATTGAATATTGCGCACCAGACGGGAGGAAACATTAAGGGCGGTGGAATAAAGGATTTTCCTCCTCGGGCGTAGTGTCGGAGACCACAACCGCAAACTCTGGCGAACAAAAGCGTAACGAAAGGAAGCATCGCAAATTGCCGGCATGGATAGGCGGAAGTTCGCTCGAATGTTGGTTGATCCTCTCACCGAAAAAAAACACCTACCCCCAATAGCAGCCGACAGGATGTCGAGGTCTAAGGACGAAATCACTCGAGGTTGTACCATTTTCCGCCCACTCTTTCCGTGTCGTGTTCATGAACAACTCTCCGTCGCAACGAAATTGCATGAAAATTTGCCTTCATTTTAATACGTAAAAACAAAAATCTTTTCGACAACGTGTTTTAAGGAGGGAGTCTCGCTGCTCGCTGACTTCGCATAAGTTCGACAACAATAAGAGAAAATTGCAAGTACTTCTTGATGGTGTAAAAATCTGAAAAAA
>JAPYZD010002701.1:0-15070 GCA_030522725.1 Ichneumoninae sp. B BG-2022a
ATTTTTTCAGATTTTTATAACATCGGGAAGTGTTTGCAATTCTTGCCCGAATTTCTCGAATTTAGACGAAATGAACACCACTCGCTGGAGCTACCTTAAGGCGAGGTGAAACATGTACCACATATGAGTGCAACATAGATAGTTGCATTTTTCGAATGAATGCTATATATAAATGGTAGACGCTTGGGATAAAAGCGAAGTACCATCGGACGCGGTATTGAATTCTACATCAATAAATACTCTGCCTTATCGCGAAATGTCTACCATCTCCAAATGCCATCCATTACAGTTTTTGTTACCGACTGAGCGTTAGAATTGGCCTTAAGGTGAAATGTAACCGTTATAAGTGCGAGAGCGATCGCTGCAATTTTGCAACCCAAAAATCTCCCAAGCCGTTTATTTCTTGGGAAGATTATGAGAACACACCTAGAAAAAAATTTTATTCGACGGCCACCGTTTATTAAAATTAAGTAAAATATTTACTTGATTTAAATACATATTTATTTAAATTAAGTAAATAGTTACTTAAATGAAATAAATAATTATTTAAATCAAATAAATATTTTACTTAATCTTAATAAACGGTGGCCGTCAAATAATTTCTTTTTTCTGGGTGTAGCGAACTGCACAATTACTGTGCATAGTTTACCGTCATCGTATTTTTCCCTAAAGATTAACCATCTTAGAGAACTATGGATTGCAGTTGTCGTTACCGATCAAGGAGTCGCGCTTCAACTTAACAGTTTTCGCGAAACTTGGAAAAGTGATTTGTTACCGACTGAGCTTCGGCGGGAATTTTCATTGACCTAAGGACACCTAAAAAGATCTAAAAAAAAAACCTAAATCTTAAATCCAAATAAAATTCTAGATAAAAAATGACGATCAACGGTAAAACCTACCTTTAAACGTATTCCGTACGAGAGTCATGCTCATATTAAATCTCGTTGGCCCGTGTATGCGGCAGGTGTTTTGCGGGCCTCGGGCGACCCGACGTCGAATGGAGAACAAAAAAAAAAGCGCGTGCTCGTTAACGAGGCCGTTATTTTGTGGGGCTTCCTCCTCCTCCGATCCTCTTGCGGTCTCCTAGGGCGTGTAACTACGCAGCGGTATCATCCTTGCCGGTGAGGCGCAACGGTCCCCGTTGTTTCCTTGGACCTATCTCGATGGCGTCGATAAACAATGCGTCGTACTTCCCGCTGCTGATGGTTCGTCCTTCGGGCGTTGCGGTGGCGTCTTCGTTTGTCCTCCGTCCCGTGAAAAACGCCGTCGCAGCAGACCCGACGACGTTCCCTCGACGCGAATGTCTCGACGGCTGCGGGCGTCGCGTATCTCGACGCGAATCTCGTCGAATACGAGGCGACCGACGACGACGCAGTTAAATAATCGGCCACCGATGTGGAAGCGGGCACGACGCCGAGGAACATCAAACACTCGTTGACTTTGCTCCCTCGCCGCGGGTTCCTCTTCCGCGATTCACAAAAACTCTCCTCTCCGCAAACACGCGCACACACACACCCGTGCTGGAGGCACGTGCACGGGATTACAAATTCGGCCGATGCGTCGAGGAAGTTTAGACGGTGCGCGAGACAAAGAGGCGCTGGGACAACGGAGGGCGCTCTCGAAGTGGCATGAGACGCTGGCTCGTTTATTCCGTGTTCGAGATAAATCAAACACGTCCGAGAGGCGATCAAAGACGGGGATAGAGAAAAAGAAAAAAAATCGGGAGACCCACGGTGGAAAACGTTTAGTCGGATCGAGCGGCGGGCAAACGGGCGGTTAGTAAACTTCGTACGGGATGTCCAAGCGATCACTAAACTCGCACTCGCCTCTTGGAGAATCGATGACTTCTATCTCGGTGTTCCTTTGCGTTTCTTTCTCTTTGCTTTCTTTTACTATGCCTTTCGTTACGTTCTTTCGTCGTCGATAGAGCGGAGGTGAGAAAAACCGAAGATACGAGAGCACAGTCGCGAAGTCACAAATATAATTCCCGTGTAACACAAATGTGCCGCTGCTGCTAGCTCCGATGATGAGTCGTAGTAATAGTAGTATCGGTGATGGCGAGGTGGCGGAGCCTCGTGAACCGATGTGTATACATATGTGTATATATATGTATGTATATACACGATATATATATCGCCCTCCTCGTTCTCGTTTATCGGTGAGTGAGCGGTGTGCCGATACCTCAACGGTGCGCGCGAGGGAGAGAGGGGGAGGCTGGGCGGTGGAGGGGTGGGGGGTGAGACAAACGGAACGAGCGCGAGAGCCACGAGGTGGGAGAAGGGGGTTGGGTGAGAGACGCTTGCCGGACGATCGTAGAGAGGGAGGATGAAAGGAGGAAAGAATACGTAGAGAAAGGACTTTGTGCGATATCAACGTTATAAACAGGGAACAATACGATTTCGTGTATCTCCGCCGTCTTTCGCGGAACGCTCTGGTCTCCCTCGGGCAGAGAGAGCGCGCACACACACACGAGTCTCGTGTCCGAACGGCAGGTTAGGTGCGTCGCGGACGCGCCAGAAGTATCAACTGATGAAACGGAGATGAGTAAGTTGGGACGCTGACGCCAGTTTGCTTCGCTCCGTTCGAAAAACAATGTCGCTCTTCTTTACTTTTCTCAACCTCCAGTTGAAAACCGTACAATCCGTAATGTCGTTTATCGCAATCGTGAGGATTCACGAGCGATATAGATCCTGTGTAGTTTGTATCGCCTCGGATTGGGTACCTTTGGTTGCGATCCGGCGCGATCGGGACCAGTTTAAGTCCCGACCCTCGACTGTCTTTGTTTCTGGTCGACCCGCGCCTCGTTGATCCACTCTCCGCGTGTCTGCTGCGTGGCACTGGAGAAAAATCGTACGGACCACTCGTACGACGCGCTGACCGTGCGGATCACCTTTTTTCGCAACGATTCGGAAATAAAGAAACCAAACTTTTTCGAAGGTTCGCCACAGAGTGAAAGTGCGTAGGACAGTCGCGAGACAGGAACGGAGTTAACTTCGCACACACACAAACTCCTGACAACGATCCTTTTTTCTTTGGAGAGTATAAAGCCCTCTCGGAACTCTCTCGGTGATAATACAAACGTGGCGCTAGTTCGAGGATCGCCGAACGCGCACCCACAGGCCGAGGATCGTGTATGGCCCACCGAGCTGTGTAATGAGAGGCGGTCTCTGTTGGCCGCAGGCAGCCTCCGTGAATCGCTCACACCGGTCGACGGTGGACGCGAACCGTATCTCTCGCCGCCCACGTTCGCCCCTCGTCCACCGCGTTCACCATACGCGTCGTCTCGCACGGACGCGTACCGGAGACATTGCTCTTTCACGTCGAACACTCACGGTTCTCTTTCTCCGCTTTATTTTTATTTTTTATATATCTTTTTTTTTTATTCCTCTATTTTGTATTTTATTTTTTCCTTCACCTCTCTCGCCTTCCCCGCCTCAAAGACAAATTCTCCGATTTAATGCAGTTTTTCCATAATCACCGTATCTCTCCCAGTTCCCTCCGTCATAAGCGGGCTTCCCCTCCGTTTCTTTCACCCGCGACACACACACAGACACAAAAAAACAAACGGAGACAATATAACACACACGCTCCTCGCTTCACAGTAAAGCGCTGGACGTATCGATGCGGATCTTTTCTTTATTTCTTTGTTTTTTTTTTATTATAAATAATTTTTTTGTAATTATCCTCGCGCGCGAGGTTGTATGTTGGTGTTTCGAAGGCGTGCGGCGAACGAGAGAGACTGTCTCGCAGGTACGAAGAACGGACACACGATTATGACGCGAAACACATTATATACACACACATATATATATACACGTATATACATATGGTAAACGACGTTTTGTGACCGCTTTGCTTGAATACGTCGCGATAGATCCGCCGCCCGAGAATTAAGAACGAATAACGAACGGGGAGGGAAACGAAAAGGAAGAGAGAAGAAGGAACGAAGGAACCGAGAGACGTTTGCGGCCGGTGCTAGGGCATGGCAGCAGGCAGGCAGGCAGAATGTCGCGGTGTACTACCAGCCAAGAGTAGCGCACCGGTCCCCGCCGTTCTCACTAACCGGGCACGGACACACGCTCGTCCCGGTTAGTGTAAGGGCGTACGTACGAGGGGCACACAGCTACGGGGTGCGAGCACGTGTGTGTATATCATCTGTGCAGGGGAGGCTGCGCGCGGGCCGTGCGATGCCCAGTCGGTTGATAGAGAGAAGGAGGGACGGGGAGGGAGGGCGAGGGACGAGAAGCGGAGTTATAACGACGACGGATTGGGAGTGAGCGTTTACTATAGGACATGTACCCGGAGTGTACGGGATGGGACGGCGTTGATGGCGGACACATCGAGGCTCCAGCCACCGCCCCCGTGTTCTCGTCTCTTTCTTGCCTTCCCTTTTGTCCCTGTTTCGCCCGTTGCAGTATCTCTTCACTCCCCCGCGTTACTCTGTCCGTGTGTAACGGAGAAACACGAAAGGTTATGAGCCCCCCCTCCCCACTCGACGGCTCCAGCGTAGAGCGCCGCTACTCGCGGGAGAACGTGTTGCACACTCTTCCCCCCCCTCTCCGGCGACGGCCGGAAGGTCCCGGCGACGAATCAACGCGCTGTACTCAACCTCCCCGCCAGGCCCCACTACCGTCATCGCTGCAACGCTCTCCACCTCGCCGGCGATTCGGTAGTTCCGTCTCGCTCGGGCTCGAGTCGCGCACGTTATTTCATCGTCCACTCGGTATCGCTCGGCCGTCCCCTACCTGCGCCACGGAGCCGCGTGCGCGGCGCGGCCGCAATCGAGGCGCAGGGACGGCGCGTCGAAGGCGGGGACCCGGGGTCAGCTTTTTTATCTTTTTTTTTAGTTCGAGGCTCGGAAAGAATACATCGCAGACGTGTCAGATTGGGTAAGTTTGTCCGGGAGGATGGAAACTTTTCTTTTCAGGCAGGTTTTTTTTTTGGTTGATTTTGTCGCTAGTTAGGATGTAGTTCGGTGACGGATAATTCGTAATTGGTTATCGTCGATCGGACGGGGTAAGGACCGAAGGAGAGAGAACCCGATAGCGTCAGCGGGCGGCACGGCGAGTGAAAGAGGACGACTCTTTCTTATCTCGACGAGCGCGTTTGTTACCGGAAACTTCGATATCTTTGTTTCTTTCGTTCGAGGCGGGAGATAAAGGCTCTCGGACGCTCTATCTATCCGAGCGGTTATGCTGGGGCGTTTTTTTTTTTGTTGTTTCTTATTCATTCCGCGATCTTTCCTACGCTTATCGTCATGGCCTCTCGTTTCGTTTAATGCAAGTTTGTGAGGAAAATGCTACTTTTTCTTCTTCTTTTTTTCCGTGATGAGCGATAAGAATGAAGCAGGCGAACGGGTCGGTCGTTCGATGATTGAGAGACGAGACTATCGTGTTACGTGTATTCTGTGTCACTGCGAAGCTCGACGTCGCGGAGCGGTCGCCGTCGAATATCGTGAATTGTAACAAACACGACACACGTGTCAAATGCATTGACATCGGGCTTTCAGCTTCGTTGCGCAGATCCCTATTGCGGGAGGCTAAAGCGACGGTCACGAGAGAAGCGCGCAGTTACGGTATCGTAGGTGAAACCAACGCTCGCTACTTCCCTCGACAAAGATTGGAGATTCCGGTTACAAAAGGAATCCCGAGGGGAGGGGGGGCAGTGGAGATTGAGCCGCACAATCGAGATTGAAGGGGTGTAATTCAAAACGTATATTTCAATGCGATTCTCATTGAAGGCTTATTACACTTATTAGAACGCACCGTCCACGAAGAATTTTTATCATATCGAAATATTTTTTCTTCTCTTTTTTAGTAGAAAAAAGAGAAACACTTGCATAATTTGTGAGTCGCAAAGCCGTGGTTAGCCGCGGCTTCGCGATAGTAAAAGATACTGTATAGCACACGTATGTAGTATATAACATAGTGTATGTACAGTAATATATGGGTACACTGTAAACATATTTTCATTGAAAATTAATGAGCGGTATCGGAAGGTTTTTACATAAACTGTTTCTGAAATTTCAAACACATGTGCAATTGACCGGTAAATTTTTATTTTTCAATAACATTTTTGTACCTTTCAGTTTTTTAATTGTTATATCTGGTTTTATAATTTTACAGAAAAGTAGATTAATTATCAATGAATGTAACTAATGTAAGCAAATTTCAAGTGCCGATACATTAAGTTCACAATGTATAGTATATAACATAGTTTATATAGTATGGTATATAGTATATCATATCTTATATATATTTTTTGAAAAACTGCGGATTCGTTTGTTCGTTTATTGGTTTGGAAGTATGTACTTCCCTCCCCCCCCCCCCCCCCCCCCGGTCAATCAGATAATTCGAATCTTGTAAGTTCGAAAATTTGGTTTTAACAGCATATGGAAAGGATTTTATTCTATTATGCATATATGGTATATGACATAGTACATATAGCATACAAGATAGTATAACATAGTAATAAAGAACGTATACACGAATCATCCTTAAGAGCATGTGAAACCCCTTCCCCCACCCACCGCGTGTCCAGTTGGTATCAAAAACTGTAAGCACTTTTTTCACGAATACTAACATCTAAGATCAAAAGAGAAGTGTCATCGATAACTGCCATGTAATCCGTCTTCGACGACACTTTTCTTTTGACTTTGCGTGAAAAAAGTCGATTACCGTTTTTATTACAGACCGTGGTATTTCACCTGCTCTTAGCGATGCTTTGTGTTAACGTTTCCTACCAAAGGTTCGCGTTGCAAAGATCGGAATTGCAGTACTTGTTTAAACCACAAGAAAAACGACCATATTAAAGACATCTTCTTTTTCCCGGACCAAATTAATTCTATATAAGGTAAACGGCCCAGTTTCCGCCGCTGTCCCAGTTACCGCCATTAATCGCAATTTATACTGATAATAAATACAGTATACGTTAAATACGAACGAAATTGACGGCATGTTGAAGAGCGGTTTACTCTTGATTAATGCCGCGATACGTATATTTTTAATAAAATATTCCCTTTCACAATTTAAGATGGCGGAAACTGGGCCGTTTACCTTAATCTACTCCATATAGTATAGATAATCTACTCCATCGTCCACGTTTCGAGATCCATGCGGCTATCGAAGCACGCCGGAAATCCGTGCGCCCAGCGTATCGACTCCTCACACGGATACAATCGATCCCTAACGAGAGGGCAGATGAGTGCGGCTCGTTGCTGAGGTTTCCGTCCAGCCATCGAGCACCACCGTCTTGAGAGTCCTTGCAACGGCGACGCACAGCCAATTCCCATCGCTGCGGTCGCCGGTTAAAGACGAGCAGACGCGACGCGAGAAAGAAAGAAAGGTAGCGCGAGCGCGCGAACGAAGAAACGTTATACGTTCGAGAGGAGTGTAACAGTGCGCGGAGAGGCGCAACGTTGGCGGCGTCGTCCGATACTATTATTAGTATGCAGCTGCCGGCGAATTACTGAATGGACCGAAGTTATGAGCTCGTCTCGAAACAATGCCCGTTATAAATTGCCCATGCGTATACAAAATGCTCGGGCGCTCGTGTATGCGTGTAAATGCACCGTAGGCGATTCGTGAGCGCGCTATCTGCCGAGCGCTCTCGGGCGCGAGAACGGGAGCGTCGGTGAACCGTATTAATATACGCATATCAAACGTCTTTAACATACGCACAGTCGTATACATCGTATTGAATCTGTATCTGTAAACACACGGGTTCGTCGCGAAGTTCCCGTCGTGATTCTCACGCACGGACTCCCAGAGTAGTTTGTGCGCCGGCCGGCCGAAAATTGCCCCGCTCGCCTTTGCGGATCCTTCGTTCGTGAGACACATGTTCGGGACGCGAGGGAGGGACGAATAAAGAGCGAGAGGGATCAGCGGGCACGACGACGAGACGCGCGACGCTTTACGATCAAT
Source organism: Ichneumoninae sp. B BG-2022a (assembly GCA_030522725.1). Taxonomy (NCBI): domain Eukaryota; kingdom Metazoa; phylum Arthropoda; class Insecta; order Hymenoptera; family Ichneumonidae; species Ichneumoninae sp. B BG-2022a. The sequence goes on from JAPYZD010002701.1 coordinate 7,923, forward strand.
TGTCCGAGAGGCCCGAGTTAGTTACCGAGAGCTATCTATCATAATCGTTTCTTGTCCGGTATTTCTCTACGGTCCTATCTCGGCCGCCACGATCTCCGTGCTCGCGCATTGTTTGGACGTCGTATCGCCGAGGCGTAACGATTAAAATTTAAGGAAAGAAGCGACGTTTAAGTACACACGAAGATACGAGATAGTTTAATTGCGACGCCCCCACGGTAGGTTCGTTGCGGAGTCTCGGCGGGCTCGAAGCGGCGAGCGCGCCGTTGCTACGGCCCTGAACGATCTCCGTCGTCGGGTCCAGCGATGACGCAGCTATCGTCTCGAAGGGACGCGGAGATCTCCGAGCTCGGCGGGGGCCCGGAGAATTCACTCACGGCGGAGTGGGGATAAAATTAATCTCTCGTTTCTCTCTCCCACTGTGCGTCCATCTCTCGCTACCCCCTCATTCTCACGGGCGCGCTCGGAGGGGAAAACCCCGTCGTCGGTGATACCCCTTTTTGTTGCCGCCTATTAGGCGCCGCCGCCACCGCCACGGCGTGATTCGCAACTGTGTTTCTTTATCTCGTCGGCGTGCACCGGCGGTATCGCGTTCCTTCGGCCCTGAATGTACGCGACGATATATATCCTGTGTACTCGACTGATGACTCTCTCGCTTCGGTATTTTGGATTCGATTTTTGTCCACTTTTTTTGTTCCTGCTGGTTTATAGCCAACTTTGGCGATCGAGTCTGAATCACGGTTATTGAGGGTGTACCTGAAAAAAACTCGTCTGAAAGATATTTATGACGCATTGAACCGATTTTCACTTATTTTGTAGCGAATCCATCGAAACGTTAATTTATTACTGGTTGCCATTTTTTGTTTTAGTTTAATAGGTAGCGGACAACCATTTTGTAAATTACGGTAAAATAGTTTCGGGTAATTTTCTCCTAGGGATGCCTGCCGCGGGTTGAGCGTGAATAACCATACAATTCAGGACTTAATTTTTGTACCTTCAAACGCATGACTGGGGTCTGAACGCACCCCACGCTTTTCTTGATCATAAAACCGGTCTTATGCTCATAAACAGACTTTCTCATACATGGTTTTCTTCGTTTTTTCATAAGGACGAGAACGGTGCACGAGAAACCTGATTTTAGTTACATTTAGTTAATAAAAAAAACCCATTCGAAGACTGAAAACAGGAAAAAATCAGTAAAAAACTGATTTTTTAGCGTTGGCGTGGGGTGCGTTCGAACCTCAGTCATGAATTGTAGCGTTAATTCTCGGCATAGGTATGACATATAGTTTGCTTGTGTGCAAACTAAATCCACAATGACGATTGCTGAATTCTAAAACTTTGCGCCGCTGTTTAACCAGGCGACGAGGAGCCTTTCGAGTACAAAGTCCCTCAACCGAATATTAGCGGTACTCGCTGGCTCGGTAACCTCTCTGATTCCGTACGCCTGCTCGCCGAGCCGCGAGACCCGCGCTGCCAAGGGAATGAGAACGTTTTGTTAGCTGCAACCGAGCAGCGGCGTTACCAACGTTGCACTCTTGTTGTTCGCTTGTCCCCCCCCCCCTCCCCGGGATGATTCATTAATATTGTATCTCTTCTTTTCACAAGCGCACAGTCCGTTCATCCCTCGTACGTTAATTCGTTGTTCTCTGGAACAATGGACGCTCGTACGCGAAGTAAATCGTTTATTCGCGAGCCGGCAAAGCGCGCAACGACACGGAGCGTTTGTTTCGAGGTTTGCGAATAATTTTTTTTTCTCTCAACCCTTTCCCCCCACAGCGCATTCGTCTGTTGCCTTATCAAGCGGGAAGTTGAGAAGCGATTACGAAGTCAAGTAGTGTAACATAACCTCTAACGACCCCTGTTTCTTTTCTCTACTCGTATTGTTTTTCTTTCTTTTCCCCACCCTCTTTTCTCGGTGGACCGCGGTTTGTTCACCCTTTATCTCGGTTCCCTCCGGTGCAGCTACGTGGTGCGCGCAAATACGAAACTTTGACAATTTGTCGAAACAGCGAGGTGGAAGAGTTGGACTGCGAACTCTCGGCTGGCCTCTCCCGCGCGACTCTCGAGTCCAACACACGTACCTCGCACGGGAGCCCGCTCGCGCTCTCTCCTGTGTGTTTAGCGTAGCGTGTACCGCCACGAAGCTCCGGGCAGCGGCGGTAACTTCGGATCCGTAAAACTGTAAGCCCGCGGACAAAAACCTGACCTCTCGAACAACTGTGCGCCATGTGTGCGCCACTTGCGTTCTCTTCTCCAGAGCGTTTCGTTTTTTTTCCTTTATCTCGCTCGCACCCTCGTCGATTCCCTCGTTCTCCTCGACTCTCTCCTCTCGTCGCTCGACCCCTCTCGGCTCTTCTCACGTTATCTCGCCTCGTCTCTCTCGCTCGGTGACTCCGGGCTCTCTCTCTCGGTCTCCCGTTCCTCGGACGCCACGACTCACAGGATTGGACTTTAGTTTCTCATTATTTCTGTCATCAAAAGCGAACCCTTCGTATACGTGGGGGCCCCGCGCACCTATGACGCAGGAATCTTTGCCTCTCAAGGGGGCCGAACGAAAAGAGAGAAAAGACCGAGATCCTTCTCCCACCGTGGCGCTCCTTCGGGCCATCTTGAAACTTAAAATGGCTCCGGGGAGGAAACTTTTTATCCGCTTTTCGAGGCCCCTTTATTCCTCGCGGTGCCGTGAAAAATACTGTGCACCTGTAATGGAGGCTTGAGAAAATGCGGGACGGTCTCAGGCGGTAACAAAAACTGAAAATAATTTTATTTTTTTATTGTTTTTTTGTTTTTTTTTGTCAAGTGTTGTAAAGTACCACCGACTTCATCTGGCAGTCGAGCAGAGATTAATAATTTGGCATTTCTCTGAATGGGATTACAGTCTTTGTTACCGACTGAGCTCGAGCTGGATGAGGGATGATATTTCACATCGACTTGGTAATAATCCTTAGTAAGGAAAGCGGTCCAGTTTACGTTATTTGTACCCGGACAGACTGACTGTTTTAATATATGCATCGATGCGTTCTGAATGCGATTCAGCCATTATTGAAGTCCATTTAGCAGGTTCGAATTATTAAACTGGCTACTAGTAAACGGTTTACCGTTTGTTACTACTTTGAATAACTGTTCTCTTAACGCTCAAGATGTGAAATTTTGATTTTCTTGTTCATTTCTTTATTTAAAAACATCAAAGATTTATCGTGTTATTAAAATGTAAAGGGTATTTGTTTTCCCGTCTACCAATATATAAGTAAATAGATAAATAAATTATCGTTTTAACAATACCTGTATGTTAGACCGAGTACCGAGTTTCTATCTTTATGGCCGAATTTATAGCACGATAGGACAGATATTATTATTTTTCAATAATTTTATGGGTCAAAATTATATCAAAACATTAACTTGAATTTATAACAACCGCGATGCAACGGGTGACGGAAAATACACAGTAAAAAAAACTTTGTACTTTTTACAACAACTTATTGTTCAAGAAACGTCCACAATTTTTTATTTGTCCAATTTCCGATCGCACCATCAGAGGCTTCCAGTTTTACAAACAAAAGTGAAAACTAAATTTGTTAATAACACGGGAAATAAAAGGACAGGTTTTTATATTCACTCATTTGTCAACATTATTTTTACGAAACTTCGTATTCCGATTTTGCGGAATTGTTTTTCACTGCGCAACCTAATTTCGCTGACGCACTTTCTGTTATGTCGAATTGAATAAAAACACGTTAAAAAAAAACCAAATTATTACCAATCTCATCGATAACATTATGTTTTTTGTATCGATAACTTTGATGTTTTTTAATACTTGCACATTAATGCATTTAGATAAGTCGTGAGGCGTTTCGGCTAGAACGCCCTGACAGCAAATGCGGTTTCGAAGTACCGAAACGCAAGTTGCGCCACACACTATTTTTAATCGTTAAATTTAGGATTCAATAAAGAATATACGTATTGTCGACAATAATCAAAAGTAAAATCCCCTCTTCGACATACCGTAAATTTCTTTTTTTTGTATCAAACGAAAGCTTCGTCTATTATTAGTATAAATTGCATTCGATAACGGTAACTGGGACAGCGCCAGAAACTGGGCCGTTCAGCTTAATTCCTCTTTTCTTACTTTTTTTTGTCAAGAATTCCAAACTACCACAATCTTCATCTAGCAGTTGAGCACCCGCTAATTATTCGCTATTCTCCGAAACGGGTTACAGTTTTTGTTGGCGACGGCGCCCAAGCTGGAATGTGAAAGATATTTTACCTCGACTTATTAATCATTAAAGGAAACCCACTTTAAAAAAGTGAAATTAATCTTTATTTTATTTTCGCCGCTTCGGACTCTCTGCTTTCTTGTTTTTCTCATTAAGCCGAGAAAATATGATACACCTGTAATGGAAGCTCGGGACGGGGCGAAAAAAAAGGATTCCGTTATCGATCGTTATTTTCGTTGGGTGCCGAGGTTGATCCAGTTTGCACGAGGTATTATCCGGCTCGCCTGAAATCCGCACCTCGTGTCTCTGCGTCTATCCGCACTTATGCCTGAAGATGGAAATACGATACAGCGATGTTTCCCAACGAGCGGAGTCGATATAGTTCGTCGATACTTGAACGCCCGGCCAGCGCAGGGGCGCAGTTATCGCGCGATGCGTCTTCCGTACTTACTCAGCGATGGACAGAGGGCGAGTGAGAGGTCACCGGCGACGGTATTGTAAACACAGCGGAGCTCGAACAACAAACGTTAATAGAGGAGTATCAAAGGTATGAAACACTCGGGGCAACGTGCCCTCTCGCTCGGGCTTCAACTTGGGGGACTTGCAAATATTTGCTTCCCGTGCCTAAGTGTACATTCGAAAGTCTCCGACGCTACCGTCGACGCTCACGGATACTGTTACTCTAATATGTGTTTACATCCAGTTCCTCCGGCTCGAGCGTTTAAACATTGTTCGAGAGAACACCGAGCGGCAGTTCGATCGCTCTTCTCAATTCTCCATTCGGATACTAACACGTGCGTAATTCCACGGTACGGGCGCGTTAGGTTCAGTTTTTTAAAGAGCGATTGTCAACGGGTTAGAACAAAATGTTAAGATCCATTTTACGGGTAATTATCGCGTTCTTTGAAGTGATTGTAATTGTTATAAAATTTTACTTCATTATTTATAGCGATCGATTATATGTTCTATTAGCAGGTTGTTGTAGCTCGGGTGTTTTGCGCTCTCGCTATGGATTTAAAAATTCAGAAAGCAGGAGTTTAGATTTCGCGCAGATTTACCGGAAATACGTCACTTCCTGTTTGAAAATCTCATTTTTTTTTTTACCGGAACTGACCTCATACACCAGAAAAAAAAATTATTTGACGGCCACCGTTTATTAAGATTAAGTAAAATATTTATTTGATTTAAATAACTATTTACTTAATTTAAATAAATATTTATTTAAATCAAATGAATATTTTACTTGATGTTAATAAAAGGTGGCCGTCAAATGAATTTTTTTTCTGAGTGTACCAAAAATACATTTCATCCGGTCAAATAATACAACAAGTGACCTATTTCCGGTACGACGGTACTTCCTGCCGAAGAAGAAGATTTCAAACAGGAAGTGACGTATTTCCGGTATGACGTCACTTCCACTTCATGTAGTTTAGTGATAAACTTTTGTACTACTTTATGTTACCTAAAAATGTTTGTGAAATTTTCCGCATTTCCGTCATTTTCGCTCCCCCTCATTCGATCTACCCTCCGCTAAATTTTATGAAAATCATGTATTTTGTGACAATCTTTTGAAACCCGCGCAGCGTCGCAACTGACTTTCAGCCCGCTCGCCTGAGCCCCCATTATTAATATTATTAATTTCCGACGCAACTCTTCATATTTCAAACAACCCTGATCGGAAGAGTGCCCTACAATTTACCGAACGGTCATTGTACGACGGTGACTGCTTCACGGGCCCGCCCGCCCGCTTTCGGCGTTCGTGGACCCGCAGAATAGTTTGGACCCCATCAGGTGAGCCGATCGTTAATGTACACGGTCAGCGCATAAGGTCGACAGATTGAACGACGAGCGGGTAATATACGTGGGTAAACGCACGAATAAATATGCCCAATGTGTGTGCGTGTGTTTCACAGAGGGACGTGGCTCGAGAAAGAATGAACGTGAGAGGAGCGTCGCTGCTGCCGGGCATGTATCGTAAGCTCCCGAGAGAACGGCGAGAATTGAGAGACAAAGTGATGCTTGGTTGTGTGCGTGCGCGCGTGCGCGAGCGCGCACGGCAGAAAGAGCGTGTACTCGAGTCGGCTAACTACGAGACTTTGCCCGGAGTGCTGCTGGATGTGCGTTACAGCCGACGAGAGAATCCACAGGGAGACGAACGAGTGTGCTTACCTATGGTCCCGAGTATCGCGCGGGCCACGGTCACCATATGGGCGACAGCCTGGGGGCTCCCGGCCGACGCGTGCACCTTCGATTTAGACCCCGTATGCGGGCCAGATTTTACGGGCTTCAACCCCGAGGTACCCAACTTGCACGTTGCCGCATTCGAAGTGGCCTAAACAGCGAGTCCGCGCGTCCCTGCTCGCAACCCCCCCGAAACAATATACAAAACTTTTGTACAAGGACTCCCATCGGCGAACACGTTTTACGAGCCTCGAGCGCCGAACCTTCCTCCCGCAACCTTCGAGGCTCGCACCAACCGGGAACACCCCGAGACATCGCCGAGGGCGAATGTCTCGACGAACTCCGGAGCGTCGAGAAATCATTAACGAATTGAGAAAAAAAGATTTTGGACGCAGGCTTTTTAGGAACTTTTGGCATTTTTTTAGAAAAATTTCTGGCTAGGAATGTTGTAGAAAATGTTGTGTTTAGAAGCTTTTTAGACACTTTTTTAGAAAATTTTCTATTCAAAAGCCTTTTAAACATTTTTTTTAGATAATGTCCTACTTAGAAGCTGTTTAGACATTTTTTGGAAAACGTTCTATTTAGAAGTTTCTTAGACACTCTTTTTAAGAAAATTTTCTATTCAAAAGCCTTTTAAACATTTTTTTTTTAGATAATGTCCTACTTAGAAGCTGTTTAGACATTTTTTGGAAAACGTTCTATTTAGAAGCTTCTTAGACACTCTTTTTTAGAAAATTTTCTATTCAAAAGCTT
>JAPYZD010002702.1:0-15069 GCA_030522725.1 Ichneumoninae sp. B BG-2022a
CACGGGCCACCATCGCCACCATCCAAAAGTTATTGGAAAATTGCGTTTTGTCTCATTATCCCGTTTTGCCCCGCTGTGCCATTTTGCCCCGCTCTCCCCTAACTGACAAGAAAATATGAAGTAAACGGATGGGAGACCTAAAAAGCTAATGGCTCGTGGAACATAGGCGTCCGTTTTGTGATGAAGGAAATTGGACTGAATTACCTTGGGTCAGACCTGGATTTCACGCCCAGTTATTCCGACAGACTTGGAGATAGGAATATTTTTTTCACCCGGGAGAATTTTTTTTCGAGTATTACGGGTGAGAACGTGCAGAACGTCGGAAGGCAAGATGACGGGGTTTTGTGTTGTGCTCGTTAGCTACGACGTGTGTCGTTATACGCATATAACGGGTATACCAGCCTGAACCTTTCAGATTAATGTCAACACGAGCTTTCGAATTTAGTATATCCTGAAAAGAAAACATTAACCCGTATGATAAAAATCGCAGGATCGGTACGCCCAGAAAAGAAATTTATTTGACAGCCACCGTTTATTTGGTTTAAGTAAAATATTTACTTGATTTAAATAAATATTTATTTCATTTAAGTAACTATTTACATAATTTAAATAAATATTTATTTCATTTAAGCAACTATTTACATAATTTAAATAAATATTTTATTTAAACCAACTAAACGGTGGACGTCAAATAAATTTTTTTTTCTGCGTGTAATATTTCCCGTTATAAAATCGACAAATCCGCACTGAAAAAAAATTTGCTTGCGGGCTGCGAAAGCAAAAAGTTCTTATTTCAATTTTACTTTCAATTCTTACAATTCCATATGATATGGAAACAGTGACAGCGAAACTGTCAAAGTGACATGTTATCATTTCAAACCCGTATGCAATTGTAATCATTAAAAGTAAAATTGAAATAATAATTTTTTTCCTTGGTAGCTCGCAAGCGAATTTTACTTGAGTCAATGACATTTTTTCCCAGTGCGGGAAAATGGAAATTAAGCGGATGCCCGTGTCAATACAGCTGCGCGGCGTGTGTCGTGGGCGTCCGTTTTATCATCAGGGAAAATGGTTTGAATTACCTTGGTATTAGGCTATCTTGAAAGTGACACATACATATGCATGTGTATGATTAAAAAAAGGTTTTATTTGCCTTTAAATTGACAGTTCGATGAAAAAGTTTTGAATTATATTATTTATCGAATGCCACATGTGTTTGCGATAACTAACGACATTAACTATTTAATATTTGACCATCATATTCATTTCAAATTTCTTTAAGATTAACTGCAAAAGTAACTTATTTGACATAACTAAAAGTTTTAATAACACAGTGATTCTTTATTTAACTTTCATCAAATACTGTATTGGTCCGCACAATAAAACGTTTGATTTTGTTATTATCGATGTTGTTTTTTTTCGATATATGTTTGGATCGATATATAGCGTGAGGCAGCCCACCATACCTCCACGAACGGATTCTACACATGCTTGCCTCCACCAATGGGGAGTCTAGAAACAGCTTCCACTAATCAATCGAGCGTGTGTAGGAATGGTTTATGGAGAGACGGTGGGCTGCCGCGGAAGTCCTTCCGCGTATCCTCACCCCGCCCCTTTCATTACTGACCATCTGTTAAATAATTTTTATCTTTATCTTTTTTATTTTAATCTTTATGTAACTTTTCATGAAGACGCATGTATCATAAAATTGGAATCCGGCAGAAATATTGTTGCTCTGCAATTACGCGACCTGTTTTTTTTTTTTTTAAAGCGCATTCGCGGAATTCACGTGTTCACCGAGGGTTGGGGGGGGGAGGGGGGTCGCAGGGATGATCAGAGCTTTCAGCCCCCGACGAGTCGCTTCGCGAGTTCTGAATTGGAACGACGAACTGTCGAAGGGTACCTGTCGAGGGAGACTTTTTCACATTCTCTTGCAGTTAACCCCATCCCTCCCCTTCGGGCGGTTACTTGCACGTGTCATTTCCGGTTCCGTTCCCGAGGGTACGAGTGCTCTTTCCTCCACACCCGTCTAGTTACATTATACCTGCATGGTCAAGCTCGTAGTTAACGGCATCACAAGCCGATGTCTTCTGACTTTTCCACTTTATTTATAACTTTTATAACTTCATCATACCTCTTTTTCTCATTATACTCCGATGTGCAAATATAGTCTGCAAACGCGAGAGAGAAATGACAATGAATGTGAAAATAAAAAATCTCATGTAAAAGCCTTTCGAGAGTACACTGTTAAAAAAAAAATTGTAAATTTAATGTACAAATATTATGTAAAATTACAGTAGTTTTAAAGAAATTTTCAAATACATTTAGTACTATTAAAGAACTTTTATTAAAAATACCACTTTTTAATTATTTTTTATTAACCGTACATTAATTTTACACAACATTTGTATATTAAAGTTAATATACTAGGTTATGCATAAAAACTTCCAATACAAGTACATTAATTTCGATGCTGACATTTTTTACAGTGATATAATATAAAATTGTTATCTCGATGAGCCTGCCTATGTCCGCTTTCAAGAAAAAAAAACATCCGAAATCGCAACGGCAAATAGAAAACTATATTTTCGGCAGAGCAAATAAAAGTTTGATCCGCAAATCTAAAATTCTATTGACGCCATTGCGTCTTGTGAGCACTACAGGCCTGTCCATTGAATCCCCGTTGGTTTACCCAATATTGAAATTTTACTTGAAACGAAATACATACGCGATGTCGTCGTAGTTTGCGCATGAAGAGTGATCGCGGGCACGTACTGCATACGTATACGCATATAGCGACAGTCGAAATAGTTCTCTTCCTTATTATAATAATTGTATAATGTCTGGTCTGTTACTGGCTATAGATTAGCTTAGTTGCCGATTTTTCGACAATATCACTATTGTTATACATTTAATTTATTTCTACTTTGGATTTCTAACATTGAACACTTATAACCTCCTGTACACACACTATATATATAAACACTTTATACTGCCTGTATTTGCCTTGCTAATGCCTAGTTCTGTATGCGAAATACTGCCTCTTCTACTATGCACTGCTTTTCTTTGCCTGTATTGCAACGGTCTTTAGAGGGGACATCTCAGGACTTAATAAATTCTATCTACCTATCTATAATGTTAACTTAATATTAATTAATAATTTTCTTGTTATACTTCGGTGTGCAAATACACTCTGCAAACGCGAGAGAGAAATGCTCACAAGACGCCATTGCGTCTTGTGAGCACTACAGGCAAGTACATTGAATCCAAGTACAATAAAAGGCAAGTACAGTAAAAAACTACAGGCAAGTACAGTAAAAAACTACAGGCAAGTACAGTAAAAAAATAGAGAACACTGTAAAAAAAATGTTGTTTGAAAATTAATTAACAGTATTGGAAGCTTTTTTACATAAACCGTTTCTAAAATTTCAAGCAAAAGATTTGTAATTTTGATATCTGGTATTTTTATTTTACAAGCGAAATATATTAACCGTTTATAAGTCACGCCTCTACCCCCACTTCGCGATCGTTAGTCCCGTTTCGGTACGGTTTCGGGCGCTGTGACTTATAAAGCGTTAATGTTTAATTAATATGAGTAACGTTAGCAAATTTCAAGTTTCTGTACATTAAATTTATAATTTATTTTTACACTGCACGTATACGGAGTGTAAGTTAATTTATTTCTCTTTCTTATTATATAATTTTATAATAGGGTAGAGCGAGGCAAAATGGGTCAACGGGGCATAACGTAATTTTCCAATAATTTTCCAATAATGCCGGAATTCGCCCTATCGGATACATCAGGCTTTTCTGCCCAGTTTTGCCACCTTGTCCGATCGAAAAATGATTGGAAAATGACGTTTTGCCCAAAAACTCTGTTTTGCCCCGTTGCCCCATTTTGCCCTGCTCTCCCGTATATAAAGAAATCGCAATGGTAAATAGGAAACTATATTTTGGGCAGAGTAAATAAACGTTCGATCCGCAAATCTGAAATTCTACTTACGCCATTGTGTCTTGTGGGCATTACAGGACGGTCCATTGAATCCCCGTTGGTTGACCCAATATTGAAATTTCATTTGAAACGAAATACATACGCCATGTCGTCGTAGTTTGTGCATGAAGGGTAATCCCGGGCGCGGACTGCATCCGTATACGGGGAGATAGCGACAGTCGAAATAGGAAACAATACGCACCGACAAGAGTTTCACATAGCATCAGAGGAAAACTCAATTCTCTCCGGATTGGAATCAATTTCAAGTTTGACTATCAGCCCCACTTTGCATGGAGTGAATCCACTCGTACGTCGTCGATTGAACCGATGGAATTCCAAGCACTGCGAATACGTACGGTAATCGACGAACAGAGGAGTGCGCGAATAACGGACGAGCGTTCCGATCAAAGGGCGGATTGAATACCGATTGACAATCGTACAAAAGAAAAAGGACGCAGCCCCATTAATTCCTTCTCCGACCCATGCCCGTTTTTTTGACCGAAATATTCTTTGACGGCATCTTTCCGATACCCAATATATATATATGTATATATATATCTGTTCCACCTGTACAGGGAATATATATACTATATTTGTTCTACCTGTACGGGGTCCCTCCCCTTTTACACACACCCAGAAAAAAATTTATTTGGCGGCCACCGTTTATTTGGTTTAAATAAAATATTTATTTGATTCAAATAAAATATTTATTTGATTCAAATAAATATTTATTTAAATAAAATAAATATTTTACTTAAATCAAATAAACGGTGGCCGTCAAATAATTTTTTTTTTCTGGGTGCACCCCACCTCCTGCCCGGATTGCGTCCGCAGCCGACTTACCCCCTTCCTGTTTCGCATTCGCACAAGGACACGGGGAAACTGCGGAAAACCTGGCCATAGACAGACGGCTCTTTCCCCAGAGATTGGTGTTTCTACAGGGTAATCACCAATCGCCGAGAAAATTACCTCCCGCTCCACGATTCAATGCGCCAGTCAGCGCGCGGTTAAGCGGTCGCCCATCCAAGTACTGACTCTTGGATGCCCCACTTACCACCACTGTCACCGTCCGAAAGTTATTGGGAAATCCCGTTTTGCCCCATTGTCCCATTTTGCCCCGTTCTCCCCTACATCTCGAAGCCCCATTATTGGGAGTAATCCTGGGCTTGGTTGATGAAATACAAATTCAAGACCGGGCTAGAAACAGTACACAGTAAAAAAAAGTTTGTACTTTTTACAACAACTTATTGTCCACAAACGTCCACAATTTTCTATTTGTTCATTTTCCGATCGCGCCATCCGGCCGCAGTTTTTCGAACAAAAGTACAAACTAAAATTGTTAATGAGCCGGGAAATTAAAGGACAGATTTCAATACTCGAACATAAACAAAAGATTATATCACTTATTTAACAAAATTATTTTTACGAAACTTCGTATTCAAATTTTACAAAATCATTTTTTACTGTGTTGTCTTGTCTCCCACAGCGAAATGAGTTTTCGACGGTTGTATTTTACCTCAGACATTGAAAGTTTGACAAACGAGAAGAATAATACCTTAGCGTGTTATGTAAAAGGGCGGACGAAACGCTAGCACACATGTGCGAGTGTAAAGTAGAAGAGGAATGAATCGATGGGATGTTGGTAAATGGTCTGAAAGAGTGGAAAGGACAGGCGGAAAGCCCGGAGCTAAGCCGGAGAATATAATGATGGCACATTTATATCTCTACCACTCACAACTCTACCAGAAAACTCTTCCCAAATTAAAAAAATTCTACCGGTATAAAAATAAAAATTCGGGGAGAGTTTTATTTAAATTTGGGAAGAGTTTCATTTCAATTCCGAGACAGTTTTTGGTAGAGTTCTAATACGATAAAGATGTTTTCTGGTAGAGTTGTGAGTGGTAGAGATATAAATGTGCCATAATGATAGTTTGAAAGGAAAGCCAATCACAGTGTTGTGTGAGTATGTCTAGCAATTTGAGAAGCTAGTGAGGAAGGAGAAAATATAAACGTAGATTGCTAGGCAGGTTATTTTAAGTACGGACGAGAGAAAAACAATGCATATATATATAAATAGATTTATGTATATTATTTATGTAATATATATAAACACCCATCACCTTATATATGAAATAAACTGACTACTACTACTACTTCAGCGAGAGCACAGTGTTTTCGTAGACAAAACAACGAGAGATTGGTTTGAAGCTATGGACTACCCCAGTTATTCGGCCAATTCGGAATCATCGGAATGGCGTCAGAATCGTTGGTCGTTCACGTGCGGTGAAGGAGCGGGGGGGGGGGGAGGGAATGGGATATGCCGAGCTCGAAGCGTTCAGCCCGGACATGCCGAGACCTACGATACCTGAGGGTCAAGTGTCCAGCTGTATCGTCCGCAACGACAATCCGAAGTGCACCGCAGCACGCGGTTGGGTCTCCGCAGCTGCAGCCGGGCTTTACGAGTTTTACGAGCCGATTTGACGACCCTTCTGGGCCGGACCGACCACAAAGTGCATATCGTCGTAGCACCGCAGCATTCAGTCTACGTTCTGCGCTTTATACAGTTCGATGATAAATATAATCTCCGAGAAAGCTTTCGATCCAATTTTTCATTTCGTATTTTTCCACTTTACTCTGAACGAATATGCGAAAGGTCCATGCTTGGGATTACCTTAATTCTAACTTTTATACATTTTTTTATCTCTAATATTTTCTGCGACGTGTGTCATAAATTTTTGTATTTTTTTCCCGTGTACCGAGTTTGGATAGAAATGAAAACAAAATTTTACGAGTTTTACGAGCCGATTTGACGAGCCCTCTGGGCCGGACGAACCACAAAATGCATATCGTCGTCGCCCCGCAGTGTTTAGTTTATGTATGCTTTATACAGTTCGATGATAAATATAATCTTAGAGAAAGCTTTCGTTCCAATTTTTCATTTCGTATTTTTCCACTTTAATCTGAACAAATATGCGAAAAAAGGTCCATGCTTAGGATTACCTTAATTCTGATTTTTATACATTTTTTTAATCTCTAATATTTTCTGTGACGTGTCTCATGAATTTTTTTTATTTTTTTCCCCCATGTACCAACTTTGAATAGAAATAAGAACAAAACTGTACGAGTTTTAGGAGCCGATTTGACGAGCCCTCTGGGCCGGACCGAACACAAAACGCATATCGTCGGAGCCTCGCAGCGTTCGGTCTACGTATGCTTTATACAGTTCGATGATAAATATAATCTTAAAGAAAGCTTTCGTTCCAATTTTTCATTTCGTATTTTTGCACTTTAATCTGAACAAATATGCGAAACAAAGGTCCATGCTTGAAATTACCTTAATTCTGGTTTTTATACATTTTTTTATCTCTAATATTTTCTGCTACGTGTGTCATCAATTTTGGTATTTTTTTATAGTGTACCAACTTTAGATAGAAATGGAAAACGCCAGAGTCCATTATGCCGATTACAATGTCGCTGATGTGAGCTTCGCGCAGGGTATTTTTTTTTATCCAGCATAGAAAAAGTTTCAAAGGAGCGACGGAATTCAACAAGTCTGACCGACTTTCGGTCCTTTAATCCCGACCGCGCTATCTTTGGTTTATTTTAATTCGTCCGTGCGAAGGACGTAGAGACGGCTTAGGAATAGGTTGATTGGCGTAGCGGGATCGTTCAGCGCTGCGTCTCCACCGATATCTCCACGGGGGTAGACAGTGTTAAGTACTTATATATGTGCAGCTGACAGCTCTTAACACTGGCAGAGAATCGCGGTAAAATTGCCGGGTCGAAGGAGAAGGACTATCTGCCAGAACGCTTCAAAAGCCTCTCACCTTCTTCGATCACGGTACAATCTCGTCTATGGCCACTGGTTGTTCGCCACTAGCTCTATATGAGAGGCCTGCCATGTACAGGGTGTTCGCAAAACGCACCAATATAACAGAGTGGGTTAGGAAAAAAA
The DNA here is from genome assembly GCA_030522725.1 of Ichneumoninae sp. B BG-2022a. NCBI lineage: Eukaryota > Metazoa > Arthropoda > Insecta > Hymenoptera > Ichneumonidae > Ichneumoninae sp. B BG-2022a. The sequence goes on from JAPYZD010002702.1 coordinate 7,947, forward strand.
AAATGGTGCGGAAATTTTTTTTTTTTTTTACAAGAAAGTGTCGCATTCTTTTTATCGAATTAGTAGCCGGGAAACCAAATAAATTGGCATCGAAAAATCTAATTAGTACGACGAACGAGATACGATGTCTTCGGAAGTTGAGATTAACTGAACACCCTAAAAATAGGTACACAAAAATGTAACTACGTAAAGGCAATAAAAATTAACGTTGATCGAACTCTTTCTTTCAACCCTATCTATAAAACATCTGATATTTATGAAATGTTATATCAAAAAAATGAGAGGCCTACCATGTAAAGGGTGTTCGCAAAACGCACCGATGTAACACAGCGAGTTAGCAAAAAAAAATGCTGCGGACATTTTTTTTACAAGAAAGTGTCGCAATCTTTTTATCGAATTAGTAGCCAGGAAATTAAATAAATTGGCATCGAAAAATCTAATTAGTACGGCGAACGAGATGCGATGTCTTCGGAAGTTGCACTGATAAAAAAATACGGTTGAATCAACTAAGATTCGGGGAGGGACGTTCAACTAAATATTTAGTTTGTACACCGAATAAATTGGTTAGTTCAACAATTTTTTGGGTGACTTCACCAAATTATTTTTGAGTCATTAAAATATTTTGTTTGACCAGCAAAATATTTATTTGAACGTCCCTGCCCGAATCTTAGTTGATTCAACTGTACTTTTTTATCAGTGTGGGGTTAACCGAACACCCTAAAAATAGGTACACAAAAATGTAACTACGTAAAGGCAATAAAATTAACGTTGAACGAACTCTTTTTTTCAACCCTATCTATAAAACATTTGACATTTATGAAATTTTATATCAAAGTGATGAGAAAATTACCAGCGTTAACTAACCCATTCCGTGACGCTGCGGTCGAGAAAACATTTTACGTGTCTCGGGTGAAAACATCCTGGGCACCTTGTATAACGTACACAAGACGAACTGGCGAATCTAGAACCTCGTCGAGGGTCCCCTGGATGAGGCTCGAGTTCGGACTGGCTGTTACTTCCTTGCTCGCCTTCGCTCTACAGGCGAGCTACTCTCGGGACTAATGAAAAGCGAAGCTTAATGATTTCCCGATACAGTCTCGGAAAGCAGCTTGCCGCGTTGCCACTGTACTCCGGCGCGTCCCCGAGGAGTTCTCAGTTCGCGCAACTCTTACTGGCCCTACGACCGCAACAACCACTGTCTTTTTCCGAGCGAACGCTCTGCAAATTCGCGCTCCGACGATTTAACCGTTACAACTCTTGACTTGTTTCTTTTATTTATTTTCATTCCCTTTTTTCTTTTAATCTTTCAGTGCCTTTCTCAATCTTGGTTTCTGCTCCATCTCGAGAGGGCGCTTCACCTCCATCTTTCTTTCAGCGCTCGTCGCACAGTGAAATGGAAAAGCTGTCCCAAGAGACACGATGAAAAAAAAAAAAAAAAAAAATGCATCCTTTCTCCTCATCTCTCTTTCACCTCCTCGCTCTTACGCTCTGTAATATATATTTTTTCTCTCGCGGGAGAGGCCTTGGCAGAATCTCCCGAGAAATAAAAGCGAGCCGTGTCGCGATCCGACGGGGTTGCATTATATCGCTCAGCTCTTCCTGCATCGTTGCGACCGTAGCTTTCGATGTCAACCTGCAGCAACCTGCATCGATCCAATAACCATCCTTTCCATTCGCTTTCGCAAGAGTTTCGAGCCTCGTGAATATTATGGATATAAAACTCGTTCGAGCCATACGTCATCGGAGAATTTTTACTATCTTGAAACGTTTATCGTTTTATCGATAAAACTTCTACCGTCCAGTGACCTTCGATTGTGTCGAACCGCTTATCTCGAAGCACTCTCTCGATGTGCCACGTCCCGCGCGCGTATACTGCTGTTGTAAAATAAGTCTCGCGGTATGGCGTCTGGCAGGAAACACAGATGGCGATGCCGCTCAATTCGACGCGTCAAGGCGGTGTTCTGGTTTAGAGGGCTAAAAAGGCGATTTTCGGCGATTTTTTTTTGTGGTAGGGACAGAAACAACGAAGGTTCTGCTACGTCCCGACGAGCTCTCGGTGAGTTCACGCCGAGGGAAACGTAACGGCGGTCTCGCTTACGAGTCAAGGCGTTGGCCCTTTACATCAGGGATGGAAACCTCGCCCAACACTGCCTTCGATATGAGCGATGCGTTGAGAGGATACTTGAGACTTCACCCGAATAAAAATTTATTTGATTTAAATAAATATTTATTGGATTTAAGTAACTATTTACTTAATTTAAATAAATATTTATTTAAATCGAATAAATATTTTACTTAATCTTAATAAACGGTGGCCGTCAAATAATTTTTTTCTGGGTGTAGCCCCTCGCACGGGGTAGAGTATGGAGCATGCATTTGTTCTGCATGCTCTACGGAGCCGCAACATTTTGCTGACTACAATCGGCCGCATCGCCGTATGGCCGAAAATCATTCGTCCGAACACATTTCATTCGAATAGTCAAACTTCCGAAACTTAATGTTTCTAAATTTGCGAAACTGTATTATTCCGAATCTTCATTTCAGCGAACGTTACTCTTCGAAAATAGTGTTTAGCCGAAAGTTGTGCCTTCGAATCGTCATTTGACCGAACGTCATTTTTCCGAATACTAATGTCACCGAACTTACTTTCCTCGAATTGTCAAATTTACAAACGTGAAGTTGTTTGTAAATGAAGGAGTTTATTAAATTAAAGTAGTTTCTATACTCGAAATACATTTTTTCTATCACGCTCGCCAATTTAGAAAAATCACAAAAACGAGATTTCGTGAAAGTGTGCTTCAAAGTTCTTGTTCGGAAAAATATCACCTATTAGTAACTTACAGGAATCTAATGAAAAAGTGACGATCTGGACAAAAATTATTTTCTTTATTCTTGCAATAAAAAATGGTATAAAATGTCGCAAGGTTCGCACGACCCGGTGCAAACGCTTCGCAATATACGAACTTTCGTTACCCCGCAGGTACGAATGGCATTTGGCGAGAGGTCGGTTATCCGTAGATTTACGAGTCTGGCGAACGGCGTAGAAGGGCTGAACTTCGAAAGTTCTCTGGGGGAGTTCAAGAGGACGATAAGCCAGAGAGTGCTGATCTACCGTTGAATGTGCACTACCTCTGCACTGCCCCTGTGATGTGAAAAACTGTGATATGTTGCTTGCACTGATATAAACTGTGACACATAGCGCGCACTGGTCAGGACGGATAGACACTTAATAATTTCTTTAGAATGTTAATTATACATTAAATTAGCAAATATAAATATCTTATCTATATAAAAAAATTACAATAAAAATATAAACATTATGATAAAATATAAAAATTATAATAAAATATAAATATCTTACATTAAATTCAAATAAAACAAAATGAATGAATCAATATTTTTTACCAATGTTTTCATTTCATTTAGGATGGTTTTCAATGCTCCAGTGAATAAATGCTTTTTTGCCATTACTTCGAGAAAATGGGCTTTAAAGTTGTCGGCCGGTAAAAAATATCAATTATTGCTAACTTACAGGAATGTAAGGTTAATCAGCAATGCTTGGTCCATAGAGTAGTCCTTCAGCTTCTTAAAAAAACTCGTTTTGGTGCATTTTATCGAGTCTACGCGCAGTACGAGCCTCCTTAGTGTTATAACTCTGGACGTTTCCCTACCTTCCAAAATACTTCGAATTGGCCTCTAAAACTTTGGGAACATATTCTCCGATAGTTTAACTATCGATTAGAGCAAAAAAAAACAATAACGATTTTTATTTGCCTCTCTAAACTGGGATAGTACATTAAAAAAAATTTGCCTCGTGACTTTTTTACGCTAAAATTGAACGGCGCATAGTGAATAATATCCGTAAAACATTCTTCTCATTTGACACGCGCGACCCCTTGTACGAACGGTCGATCCTATCGATTTAATTGTTTGTTCTTACAGCACGGGGGATTTTCTCAAGGCCGTTCGGCTGGCTATTCGAGGACAGCAAAACCTTCGTCGATCATTATCAGCTAAACCAACTGGCTATTACTCTCGCCAAGTAAGTTCCGGCGAGAGTATAATTTACTTATTTCTTTCTCGTTCACCAGCGTGAATCACCGCGAGGACTAGTCGACGTTGATAAATATGAAAATTACAACACCAATTCACGTCATAGCGAAATGAAAATTGGATGGAACCGAGAGGGAATCTTCCTCGGCTGTTCCCGGAACTGGGTCGCCGAGACGCCCGCTATATAACTCGATCAAAGCTCGTTTACAATTTAAGTCAGAGTTTCTCTCGCATAGCGTTCGTAAAACTTTCCTATTAATTCTTAAACGTTGCTTTCAGTAGCACCTTGTGAAGTAGCGGTTTTCCGAGAATCGACAGATATACTTAATTCAGTATCCATTGGAGGAGGTGAACGACGGTGATTCAGGAATCTTAGCTCAAGCATGCTGTGTAACACTCTTTGCGATGTCGTTTTCCAGTTTGTAGAGGTTACGTTTAATTCTACGCACTTATATACATATATATAGAAAGAAAGCGAGAGAGAGGTAGGATCGCGCGAGACAGCTGGAACAATTCGAGCGAGTCGAAGATATGTGAGAGGGACTGATAACATCTATTGTCCTCTCGTCTAACGGGACTCTCCGCTCGAATAATTTCGGCACCTGAAAATTCGCCAGATCGGCGTAAGCGATTCATTCGTTCTTGAGCAGTAGCCCGAGTAGGACTAGAACATAAAGGGATCCCTATTTTTCAAAGTATTAACATTATCGCAAGTTGTAAATTCAACTTTCATTTTATTTCTCTATTACGCCTCCTTCCGAAATTTTCATCGAAGATGGACGAAAATTTGATCACGACGTCTGGATTTCTTCGAGGAAGGAAGCTGTTCATCGAGAAATTAATTTGCATCTTTAGTCATCCTCGTGGCGAATAAGCTAAGTTTATATACTCCTGATAGTTTTGCGATTTTCTCGAATTCGAAAGGGCCTGCCGGGGACGAATTTTTACAAATTACTATTGACTACTCAATTTAAATTGTCCACTTAAATTGTATTACTCGCTCTCTATTATTTACGTTAAATTTGAAATGGTGTTTAATGTCTCTAATTAATTAAAATTAATTGATTATTTTTAATGTCTATGTTTTATGTTCAATGTATTTGATAGATATTATTCGTACATATTTATTTCTTCTTTCTTGTTTGATTTCGGAATATTATATATGATTTGGAATTGTGTTTTACAAATGTGATTATTTATAAGTTTACAATGATATTCCTCATTGTCGATAATTTCAACTGTGGTTTATAAAACAAAATTTATGAGGTGTATAAAGTAAAATCAATGTTGCCCCGATATTTTCTGTCTTATTATTATTAGTTATAATTTATTTATTAAAGGGCCTGATAAATATAAATTTCAGCATTGTTTTTAAAATCTATTTACATTAAAATTTAATGGTTAGTACATTATTAAATATTTTAAAACGATAATTTTTTTCCCAGTGATATTTGAACAAATAAATAATTTTCATTCTTTAAATAACAAATGTCATTACAAGTTTGCACAAGTTGATGACGGATACCAGTGGGAAGCCGACCAAGGAACCGATTCGACAGTGCGTTAAAGAAAACTTCGCCCTGAAAGACGAGTTGGTCGTGTGGTTGTGTTACGTTCAGACCTGCGAATTGTTACTTCGCTTCGGTGAGAACTGTAAACATCGAATAGTCTCGCTGTTGAGTCAATCAGTTGCCAGTTTTTAGAGGATTATGGAAAAATTCGTCGAACATAACAGTTGCCATCCGATTGGCGAGAGAATCCCGAAATCCTGAATCGCGTGCACGATCCAAACTTTAGGATTTGGCTAAAGCAGCTGAACGAAATATGGAAGAGTCCTTCGAAGAAAATCGAACCGAGCACCACTGCACATCCCGAAACAGTATCTTTCCCTTCGACAATGGATTCATCGTATCTGGTCGCAGATTCCGAGGTCGGCAAAAATGAACCAATTGCCTACAATACTCAATTCTTTTGTCAGTTCCTAATTCGTTGCCGACGGTAATTTTATAGTGAAAAATCCTGTAACTTTTTCTATAAACGATTACTTAACAGATAACTCCATTTAATCGATACCGAAATAGGGTAGGGCGGGGCAAAATGGGGTAACGGGGCAAAACGGGGTTTTTGGGCAAAACTTCATTTTCCAATAATTTTTGGATGTCCGAATTCGCCCTATCGGATACATCAGGCTTTTCTGCCCAGTTTTGCCACCTTGTCCGATCCAAAAATTATTGAAAAATTTAGTTTTGCCCAAAAACCCCATTTTGCCCCGCTCTCCCCTACTTTCAATTTTTCTTTACAGAGTTCTATTACTAGAACAGTTACTTGGTTATCGAGGGTCTTCTGCGGTTAGGAATGAAAGATACTACTAGGGGAGTTTCGGAAAATGTTCTCCCCACGGTCAAACCGATACGATTTCATTCCGAACGACGGTAGGATTTAATATCTCATGGGAAGCAACCACCGCGCCTGATTCCAATGGTACGTGCGGCAATTTTACCGAGAACATCCGATTGAAAAAAAGTGGCACCCGGGACATCCTGGTATGTCCCGAGTGGCTGATAGCATTAACTTTTTCGATGCAATGTTTCATTCAGTCCTTTACTAAATGAAACATATCTACGTCATTGCTCTCGAGAGACATGCGTGCGAGTCGCCTTGTTAAAGCCTCTACACACCATCGCCTTGGGTCGCTGTCTCGTCGTCGCGTGTTTTCCTCCGTGAGCACGCGACTGGCGAGTTCCCTACGTGAAATACCGACGGTACCAACGGTGTTCCACTTGGTTAAGGTTGTACTAGCACAATGACTGACGCCGCCTAAGTTCGAGCCAAAAAAGACAAAGATTACAAACACTTCTCGATGAGAAAGAAAACTGAAAAAATTCTAGCATATAAAAGATGCTGAAAGGATTGTTTGTGCATAATAATAATTTCAGACTGTTCATAACAAATTACTGAAAAAAAAATTGTACAACAAATTACCCGGCAACCAAATTTTTTTTTTATTACGAAAATGATTTGTTAATTTTTCTGAATACGTATGAATTTTTTCAGAATTTTATCTAATACT
>JAPYZD010002703.1:0-15069 GCA_030522725.1 Ichneumoninae sp. B BG-2022a
TTTTCAGATTTTTATAACATTGGGAAGTGTTTGCAATTCTTGCCCGAATTTCTCGAATTTAGGCGGAATGAACACCACTCGCTCCAACCTCCTTAAGAACAGCTGGCGCTTGTCCTCCGGTGTAAAGCCATACGGAAAAAGAAGAAAGAATTTATGAACGGCTGTAATTTGAGCATCAACCGATGATCCCTATTTAATTCGGCAAGAAATCGAGTCTAGCCAAATTAAATAGGGATCATAGCGAACCGTATGAATTTGGAAGAGATTTTGAATTTTACGAAAAATGTATTTGTTTTTTCTAACGCGACTTTCCGTTTCAATTATTGAACTAAGAATGAAAGAACTGAAAAAAGAAAAATATATCAGACATGGCCCCGAAATGACGATGACTCTAATCTTTATAGGGAATCTTTGTAGTGAATATTGCTGAAATTAGTGATTTTTTGTATTTCCCAACAGCCATACGCGGTCTTCCCGTGGAATCTTAAAGATTCTAAGTATATCGCTCGATGAAAAACTTACTCAACAAAATGTTTTTTATGAAACGTCGTGTTCCCATTTTACGAAATTATTTTTTACTCTATAAGCCCAATATTTTTCAATATCATTTTAATCCTCGAAATCTCCGGATTAGATTACGGTTATCGTTACTATATGCATCCAATCCCGAAATACAACTAAAACGAAGAACGATTCTTTTCCGACAAGCAACAATGCTAAATTTCGCTACTTTGCTACTTTATTTATTTAATGTAAATAGCCGGTAAGGTTGCTTGAATTTTTGCATATGTCATCCTCTATGCATTGTTCACATAACATAAAAAAATGTGCATTGTATCTTTGCGACATTGGATTTATTTATTTAATGTAAATAGCCGGAAACATCGCTTGAATTTTTGCAGATGTGATTCTCCATGCATTGTTTATAACATATAAAAAAAAGGGCATTGCATCTGATAATAAAGTTCGTGCTCGTGCTACCTTAACGAAATATGCCATCGGGTTCCCACCCCAGGTACCATGACAGCGGATGGTATGTCTTTCGTGGATGAAATACATTTGTCGCTGTGCGATGAATCCACGAAGATCTCCCGGTGCCAGGAACCGCCAGTTGGCGTGTGTCTAAGCTCTCTCCTGACCTCTGCCTTCGCAAGTGATCATTACCGTTATTGTTTTATTGATTATTTTTTTCCTCGAAGTATGAAGGTCTATTTTTACAGGCAGAATGATGCATGCCGTATTAGTTATTCAAGCTTCTTATTACGATCTCGTGAAATTTGTTGGAAACGAGTCCAGAGTGACAAAGCTTTGAAACTGGTGCGGCAAGTGATGTGTTTTTTTTCTAGAATAATTAGTTTACGTCTTCATGATCGAACCCTATAAGATGAAACAGATCGTGTGCTCACACACGCTCGATACACACTTTTAAGGTGATGTGGTATAACCCTCTTAACTGTAGATAACAAAAACTGTACGTTTTGGCAGACGCAGGGGAAGATAATTTTTGTTAAATTATATTATCTTATGTTTTATTATATTAGGGCTGACGAACCCAAGTCGATGGCTAAGGTGTAAAGTTAGCATTGGTATAAAATTAAGTATAAGAAGATAACTGTAAATATTAACTTTGGCGATAAAGCTCTTTTACTACTATTATATTATATTATATTATATTATATTATACTATACATTTATATTATATTATATCCTCGGCAATTTGGGAAATCCTTTCCTCGCCGTCCACGCAGTGCCCAGTCTTTGTTCACAAACGGTGATACCTAAAGTGAAAAAAAGTATCATCGAAAGCTTACATGTAATCCGTCTATGATGATACTTTTTTTTACTTTGGATGTCGCCGTTCCGTGAAGAAACTTGATTGCAGTTTTTATTACCGACCGCTGTATTTCACCTGCTCTTAACTTTAGACCGTCGAAGTGCCGTACTCGGATAGAAAAAAAAAGTTATTATTGATCGAAGATCCCTGATTTATCGACTCCAGCCGAGCAATGATCTACACCACGGTCGGCCTGAACAGCAGCGATCGCAGCGCCAAGTGGGACTAAAATGGATCCAGGAGTTATCTGGAGTCCAACAGCTGCTCCGCAGGGCCGACAACTGTTCCGCTCGCAGTTACACCGCCAAATCCATCAGTATTCGTGGGGCCGCACGTGCTTACAGTCATACATACTGCCGTCTCAAGGAGTATGAAGAGTTGACGTTTTTTCTGTAAATTAGTTCTCCGTAATTTTTTATATATTAAAAGAAAATAATTCCGTACAATCATCATAGTTAGTAATGGCTGTGAATATACCTACGATTCTGGAACCAAAAGGGTATAAATACAGTAGAATATAACATAAATTTTATCACTTCGGATTACTCTGATTTTGCTTTTTGTTTTGATTATTCATTAATGAAATAATGAATAATATTTATTATTTTCCAGCGAGGGAAGTAAAAAAAAGACCGACTACCTCGAGTGGGACGAATATTTTATGGCTCTAGCGTTTCTCGCGGCAAAGCGAAGCAAAGATCCGTCCACTCAAGTAGGCGCCTGTATCGTCGATAAGGATAAACGCATCGTCAGCCTGGGGTACAATGGAATGCCAAAAGGTTGCAGCGACGACGAATTTCCATGGGGCAAAAACACCGTGTCCAAATTGGACTCGAAATATCTATACGGTACTTAAAATAAAAAATTTTACTTCCTCATATTCGTAAAAATATTTTTTTCGAGGTTTTAGTATCGGAATATTTAGCGTCCGTTTCGTGGCTATCAGGATAGCTGGTGCCCGAATGGACGTGTGTGTTTGTATGTTTCTACGTGTGCGCGAGACAGCTAGCATCGTTTAAAACTCGATTTTCGTTTGTCACACGGAAGGGCGTGTGACATTTGAAGATAGCGTGTTGATATTTGATGCACTAATAGAGGTGACGTCTCTTTTTTCGGTGCATTTTTAAAAATGGAATTATGATTTTTTGAATAATCATCAAACATTGTATAATTCTTGTAAACATGGAGGAATTAAGGTGAAATTTGTCACACCAATGGACTAACACTGTACAAGGTTTGGTATAACAATTTGGTGAAAATTTATCTAATCGTTTAAATTTTCCGAGATTTCGACATTTTCCTGAAATGTTCAAAAAACATTTCCAAAGCATTTCAACATAATATTTATGAGCGGGCAAACAATAATTTTAAACGTATTTTCTAAACATTTCACAAATATTTTTCATTCAAAAAATAAATGCGGAAGCCGTAAGGAAATTACTTTGCATTTTTTTTCTGTTTCCACTAATAAAAATATCGTGCAATCAACGATCCTGGTAAAACAGCTCCACCCGTTAATTTTTCCATACACATATACAATCGTGTTTGTCTTGTTTTTAGTTTGCCACGCAGAAGTCAATGCTATATTGAACAGAAATTCTCAAAACGTGAAGGGTTGCACGATGTACGTTGGACTGTTTCCCTGCAACGAGTGTGCGAAAATGATAATACAGTCAGGTGTTGAAACCATCGTTTACATGTCTGACAAACATGCCCACAAAATAAGGACGAAAGCTTCGAAGATAATGTTGAACGCAGCCGGGGTTGAATATCGGTAATTTTCAACAATATTATTCACCAACAATTGCGTTTTTCAGTTGACAACAATTGGCTGTTATTCGTTTTTTTCAACATTATTTTTTTTTGCAGGCAGTACAAACCGAAAAGCGATCATATCGTTATAAACTTCCAGGACATTAATTGGAACGATATGAATCAATTGCCGCCGACGCCGTCGACTCCGCTGACCCCGATAAAGCAACCAAAGACCGATTCTGTTGAACTTCAAGTACCAAAAGAATGACCTTTTGTACCAAACATTCTCGCATGACAACACAGCATGTCGGTGAATTGACTAATGACATAATCACTTTCATGTGATTGCAAGTATTTTTGCGCCGAAATTTTTATGTGCAGACGAATGGTGGTTTAGCAACTGACACAAGAAATAATTCGTGATCTACCAGCAAGAATCGATCGGAAATCCTGTTTTTTTAAATTATTTTTTTCCATGAAAAAAGAAAAATCAGCGGGTTCTAACGATCTTGGTAAATATAATTATTCGTGACCTACCAGCAGAATCGATTCGAAATCCTGTTGTCATAGCTCTTGTAAAGGTTTAATCATGTTACGACAAAACTCAACGACGCACAATAAAAGTTATTTACAACAACTTTATGTTAAAAGCAATACATTAATGGTTTTGTTTTGTTAATTAATTTTTTCAATTAGAAAAAATGAGTAAGTAGTAAAGTTCTTGGCAAATATCCGATGATTTTGCTTACTTATCGTCTCTCCACTGTATCAATGATTTAAGGTCAAAGTTTATTGATACATGACAAAACGATACAATTTTTATAAATTAAATTTGTCGAATCAATAATCGTTATGCTTTATCGGATGTGTTTTGTAGAAGAAGACCTGCGTGATATCGGGGATACGTCAACGACGTTTCGTGTTCGGATATAAATTAAATTCGTTGTAAATAGAAGGACACTATAAGGAAAAATGAAAACATTTGGCAGAAGTAACTATATTGTGTGTGCAATAACGATGACACGCCCAAGTAATTATCATATCATTGGCGCAAAGCGGAACCGAAATTCTGCATCGCAGTCTTTGCTTCTGTTGATTTTGGTATACATCAGCACAACGGAGTAACCGAACGACGGGTCTCTTCGATCGAACAATACGATCGCGGGTTGAACGAGTAGCGAGGAAAAAAAATCGATATTTTTCTTCAAACACTCAAATGACGATCAAAGATAAATTAAGATATGATAAGTAGCCTGTCGAACCAATATTTTACCGCATATAAGCCGACGACGCGTAAGGATTTCCAGATAACGAAAATCTACGATTGAAACGACTCACAGGCTGAGGTAACGATCGTTCTTTTTTTCAACGATGTTCAAATATTGGAGAGACTAATATACAATTTTTTTAAATTTTCTTCTTTAATGTAAGGTAGTATGCAAACGTTACACTGTACTGTACAAAGTGTTATGGAATTTAAAAAAACTGCACTTCGAGACGATGTTCCTTTCGAATTTGCACGGCTGGCTTTTTCCTTTCGGTATTTTTTTGTTTTTTGTTCAATCTCGGTTTGATATTCACACTTTTTTGTTTTATATATAACGATATCGATGAATAGCGTATGACAATTAATGACGATGCTTATTATTATACCATGCGATTAACGAGAGGAGGTCCTGTCAAAGTGAGTTTCCTTTCCGATAAGTTTGCAATAAATCCAGTAGGAAGATAATATTTAATTACATTCATCGCTCGCGCGTTTGATGATCTATTATTATTATTTAATTTTTTTTATTACCACTTTGCTAAGATTCTTTACGTTTATAGACACTACTCGAAGTATCTCGATTACTATGATTTGATTCGGAGTAACACGGATGTGACTCAGCTGTTTTCCTTTCATACACACAATAGCGTAACTCTATCTCACTTTTTCTCGTTCTCTCTCTCTCTTTCTCTCTTGTTGAAATGAAAAACAAGTCGAAGTTCTATCAATAAATAATTATTAAATACGCGTAAAGACGTAAAAGACTTCTCAATTATGTCGTGTATTGATGGTTTGAGAATCTCACATTTTATTTGCTTTTAAGACGACTCTAAAACCAACGCAGTCTCAAATTCTTTTCTCGTTATCCGTGTTACACGTTTATTTTATTTTTTCCGTGAAGTAATTCCTACTGTTCGAAAAAGTATAATTGATGCTACGATTTAACAACGTTATGGCACTCCGAAGTTAACTCGATAAGATAACTCAAGAAATTGTCATGACGCATGGAAGTACAATAACATCGTTACAAAAAAAAAAAAACAAAAAAAAATGATTCAATCTCGTGTCTTCAAATCAGAGAGAATACTTTTTCGAACGTTACCAATCACTCCAGCGAATAGCACAGAGAGCGAGAGAAAAAATTGATTTCCTTAAAACGCCTGTTTCAATCTGCGTTCGTTCAAAAGCTTCTCTAATACATAGTATCATTGTGATTTTTTTTATACAGATAGTGTACATTTTTTTTCCAATATAAATCGATGTCGAATTGATTCGCGAATGTACCTCGACCATGCACATGTGCGTCGCTGCTTATCGCCCTCGTGTTTATTCGTGAAAGTGGATTTGAACAAGCGTAACCCAGTTTATCCGAACGTCTCACCGCAGAATTTTCGTGCCACATTCGTCGATGAAACGCAAATCGTGAAAGTAAGTCCCGAGGAACGAGGAGAAAAAAAAGCGTTCAAAGAAAAAAACGCTACGAGAGTTATGGACGTTCATCACCTTTAATAAACGTTCGATAGGCGACACATATAAGAAATGGTTACACAATGGTAAAGGAAAGTTCATATGACTGTGGTAACGTACATTCGTCGTACATTGACTTTATGATTTCTTGTTCGGATTTTTCCCCATGCGGTCGACGATCTATTCAATGTCACGGACTCTACACAGTAGAGTGTATCCCTTAGGCATCAATGAAGATTTTACATTTTTTTATTCCTTTTTTTCACGATGTATAGATGACAAGTAAATTTATAGGGCGCGAGTATGAAAGCGTACGAGTCTTTTGTATGTTTCTTTTTTCTTTCCTTTTCCGCGCCGTTTATCGACGCGATGCACTCGACACTGAAACAGTTTCCACACTTTCCACCTTTCCCTTCTCTATTCCCCGTTTCCCAGATTTCTCTCGCTCAGTCAAAGACAAAATCTAATATTTTTTTTCTTTTGTTATCCAACGAAAAAAAAAATTACAATCGCTATTCCGACAATAAATTGCCCACACAATTACAATTTTACAATTAAAAATCCACTCAACACGGCAAAGGTTCGCTCGGTAATCGTAACCGCGAACGAACGTGCTTCGAAATTCGATTACCCAATCGGACCGAAATTACGATTGTAAAATTTCCCGATAAAAAAGAAAAGAAATAGATTTTGCCCAATTCTCGTAACTTCGAGTCTCTCGAAAACGTTTTCAAGAGCCTCCCCTCCCCTCAATAAACTCTCGAACTATTATCATTAATTAAACATAGCTACGATGTCCTTGATTTTTTCTTCTTCATCTTCGTTTGTTATTTTTTTTTTCGTTTCATTAAAAATGCGAGAGACTGTGCGAGTCCCGGCGTCGCCCGCGCGTGTCATATATCAATTTGTTAAGATTGTTCCGTCCAGCACTCTCGCCACAGCACTTTGATCGCACTCATCGAGACTCCGGTTGCATCGAGGGGCATCGAGTGTGAACCGTCCGACAATCCATTTAATTTTTTTTTTTATTTTTATCAAAGCGACCAATTCAATTTGTTCTCAAACCTATTTTTTAATTTTTATCTCCTTTCCTCGTTGTCTGCCCTCCGTGTGTGTTGTTTCCGTTGTTCTCTTTGCTTTTCTGTCTTTCGTGTATATTTTTTTTAAATAGAAAGTCTAGGAGTATCTTGCACGCCTCTCGGCGCGCTGATCGAAAAAAAATCCTCTGTCGCTTCGCCAAACCCTAATTTTTCACTCTCTTCCCTCTTTATCTATCGCGGCTCGGCGAAGCGGGAGAAAACATTCGAGTATCAGTTCTTTATCGAATTCTCTTTGTCCTGATGATTGGCGGTCGCCTTAGGTTCGGGCCATTGAAACGCCGTAGCGTAGGGGAAGCGTTTGTGACATTTGTCGATGTAGTCGGCTATCGCCGAGTCGCACGTGCCGAAATCGTTGTTGCGAAGGGCATCCAGCACCCTGACGCAAATTGGCAGCGTGACACCGTCGAGACCGTCGAGATTGGTGGCCAGCGACAGGGCTTTAGCTTGAGCAGTGGGATCGAGCAGATACATCATTCGACCTGCTTGAAACAGATGGGGCAGCGATTTGCCGTTTTTCTTCAAGAAATCGGCGTTGAACTGCGAGGCTTTCGAGTCCGAATATATTTCGCTCGTCTGACGCTTTACGACCTCGGCGACCGCGCCCTCCAGCTGGGCCTCGTCGGTGTGTCGCATGAACAGAATCAGACACGAATGGAGATCAGGATTGTTCGGGTCCAATCGATGCGCTCGCTTTATCGACTGAAGCATCAGCAGAGTTCGACCTGCGAAACATGACGACGAAAAAAAATGTTATTCGATTTTTTTTTTTTTTTTTTTTTTTTTTTTATATGTTGAAAAATCGATGTTACCTTTACGAATGTATATCTCGAAAGCCGTGAGATGAGTCTCGATCCTGTCCGACGCGAGGTTCTGCAGTGGCTGGAGAAACTTGATGGCCTGCTGCAGCGGATCCTCGACCTGTTAATAGGAATTATCGTTTATTAGGTGCGCTTAGTGTCGGATTATTTCTGGAGGTAAATATTTTGTTTCGTTTTTCTACGCGGATAGAAACGCGTATCAGAAGGAATGTTGAAATTATTACTTATTTTTCAGAGACCGATGTGTACAGAACAAAATTGGATTAAGGAATTATCGTTTGTAGGCGTGCTAAGTGTCGAATCATTTTGGGAGGTAAATATTTTGTTTTTACACAGATAAAAAAAAGTATTAGAAAGAATCTTGAAACGATTACTTATTTTTCAGAAATCGATGTATACAAAACGAAACTGAATTGACGAATTGTCGTTTATTAGGCGCGTTGAGTGTCGGATCATTTTTGAAGGTAAATCATTTTTTTTTCTTGGATAAAAGCAAGTAATAGAAGGAATCTTGAAATGACGATTTATTTTTCAGAAACCGGTGTGTACAAAACAAAACTGAACTAACGATTTATAGATATTACTGTAAACAACCTGTCTTATGCTAATCCGCAATATTAATTTAATAGTCTCGATGACATTAATTTATTTCAAAAACAAACAAAAATCGTCATAAAAATTCCGGTTTTTAATTGCAGTATTTTGAACCAATGACTCCGAAAGTTTATGCGACTGTCAACTCGCGGGAGTTGGCATCAAATTATGTACTTTTTTTTTTTTACGAACGAACTTAAAACGTACCCTTTCGAGTTTTTCTGGTATCAGTTCGTCCAGCGTCGGCTGTTCAAAGTCAGGATCAGCCTGCTGCCGGGACTTGTTGTGCTGTTCTCTCTTCTCTTGAGCCTGGGCGGCCTGCTGACGCTCGAGTTCGGCCTTCCTGCGCTGTTTCCTCTGCTTGTTTCTCAGCTTCTTCAGTTCGGACGGTGCCAGATTTTCTGCAACACAAAAAAAAAAAATTAAAAATTAACGATAGTCAAATTATTGTATAATTACATTAATTACGTCTTAATATTTTCACGAGCAAATTGTAGCTCCGACGGATTTTTTAAAAATTTTGCACCAATGTTTGCAGATATTTAGGGAAAAAAATAAGCTCTTCCATTGCGCCAATACATTGCGTTCTGTTCACCGGATATAAACGATTTTAATTGCCTCGCTTTAATTCGGTATTATAACACGAAAAGAAAAACAATCACGCGCGCTTTCTAATTATGTAAGGAACATTCAATGCGTTATTATAACGCGGTAGAGCAGTCGAGCAGACGTCTGGCATGCTCCGTAAATTCGGACGTAAATAGCGTGGCTCGGTTGCCTCAATTGTACATTCCTAGATCCTCGGAAGCGGCTTCCTGGCAATTTTTCTTACGTAAAACTCGGCGATTCCCGATCGGATCGCGACGCGGCGTGAACATTGCAAAACACTTGTTGCGCCCCTCATCTATTCACGTGAGCGATCGGGTAACGGCGTCGACATAGTTTCGATTCATAAATAAATGAATAAATGCATTTCACACTTTTGAAAGTTATTTGTTTGTTTTTCTAAATTTTTTAGAATCCAGGGATTGAGTGCTATTCTGGTTCCATTCTGTGCGTCTCGGTGAGTCGTGCACTGTGCACAACAGCGCTGTGCGCTATTGTCGCGTGCAAAAAAACTCAAAAGATGATATTTTCAAATTGGAAGTGACCTATTTCCGGTATGACGTTACTTCCGGTCGAAAAGTGAGATTTTCAACCAAAAAGTTACGTATTTCCGGTATGACGTCACTTCCGGTCGAAAAGTGAGATTTTCAACCAAAAAGTTACGTATTTCCGGTATGACTTCAGTTCCGGTCGACAAATTAGATTTTCAAACAAGAAGTGATGTATTCCCAGCATGACGTCACTTCCGGTAAAAAACAAAGAGATTTTCAAACAGAAAATTACGTATTTTCGGCACGACGTCACTTCCGGCCGAAAAATTAGATTTTCAAACCAGAAGTGACATATTTCCGGTATGACGTCACTTCCGGCCGAAAAATTAGATTTTTAAACCAGAAGTGACATATTTCCGGTATGACGTCACTTCCGGTAATAAAAGAGATTTTCAAACCGGAAGTCACGTATTTCCGGTAAGACATCACTTTCGGTCGAAAAATGAAACTTTCAAACCGGAAGTGACGTATTTCCGGTATGAGGTCACTTCCGGTCGAAAAATGAAATTTTCAAACCGGAAGTCACGTATTCCGGTACGACGTCACTTCCGGTTGAAAAATGAGACCGTCAAACCGGAAGTGACATATTTCCGGCAAATCTCCGGAAATGTGAATTCCATAGCTCATAACCGAGGATGCGAAGCGCCCGAGCCACTACAACTTGCTATTAATAAATAAATAAATAAACAAATTCCCGCGATAGATACCACGACGCTTTCGATGCCGTCAACGTGGGCAGTGACGACCCTGATCCGTTCCATTGCTAAGTAGACCGACGCAATTATCTCAGCGATCGCTTCGCCACTAGTTTCAATTACTCGGATGACTTGATACTTTTTATAACGTGTTAACATCAATACCGGATACTGCACCCATAAACGAAGGAAAGTTCAGTAGAGCTCGTAGATATTTTTAATCGAATTCACAAGCAACTCACTATCAGCGGACGTTAACAAAGAGTCTTGTTGATGAAAATTCTTATTTTATATTTTATAAATAATTTCAAAAAATACACAAAAACGTAATTGCAAATTTTGTCATTATTTTTAAAAACCTAATTCATTCAGTTATATGCAAATGATGCATACAAAGAAATACTTAAAGAAAATAACGTCTTGGAGCTTCCGGTGAACAATTATTGCTATAATTGTTTACCGGAAGCGCCAGGGAAACACAATTACATCGTTATAGCGTTGAATTTTAATTATAAATGTTTCGTGGTTCGAACCCTCATAGGTGGTCACTAACTGTGACGCTCCAGGCGGACACTTTAGAACCCGCGGTTGATCGATAAATTAATTAAAAATCAATATGCAAGAATCGTCGGTGTACGGTAACGTATATTTTTCATCCTTGACTAAATGGACCTTGCGGGGTTTACGTATCGCGCCTGGAATGTGGAGCAACGGGCGTCTCAGTGTACACACGGCATACCACGTGCTATGCAAATCTCATCTATCGGCTTACATCAGCTGTACATAAATCTATGCGATTTCTCACTTACGCAGAGTTTGAGCGCCGCGCTCGTTCCCAACGCATTCCGGTCGATCGATCGATCGAGATCCGTCGATTGTGCAAATTTATATGTAATGGACCGCAACACGGAAGAAACGGTGCATCGAAAATCCGTCGTTTTACGACACGAGATTTATACCGCTGATCTCAAGGATGAATCACACACACAATTTCAAACTAAAGTTTAATTCGATCAAAATTTAAGAACTACGCGATTTGACAAAAATCTGAAAAAATCAGCCTTATTAATTATGTCGTGACCTTTGATTTTTTCGTAATAATAATGCCAGAAAGTTATTAACGAATTATTTTAGATATTCATTGCTTTATAAAATCGGAAAACCTTTTATTTTCTCATTTTAAATGAATTCCTTTATTTTTTAAAATTCGTATGAATTTTTTCAGAATTTTCTTGCATTTATACGTTTTTTTTTTTTTTGAAAATTGGAAAAATTGATCACAATTCCACAGAACACCCAAAACATTTCGAGTCATGGCCTTAAAAAAATTTCAAAAATGTAAATTCATGTGGATTTTAGAAAATTAATGATTTCATTTGAAAAGAGAAAAAAAGCTTTACTGTGTATTTGTTGAACAATTTTTTTAGCAATTTGTTAATAACTTTTTGACATTATTATTATAGAAAATGAATGTTTTTAGCATTTTTAATATAGTTGATTTTTTTCTGATTTTTATACCAATAAGAAGTTTTTAAATTCTCACTGGATCTCACTTTGGGCTGGGAATGTGTGAAACACCCTTAACTTTCAAGCAAATTGTCAAACAGCTATTTTTAATGAAACGACGCGTAAAATTGCTACATATCGCGAGCAACTTTTACCGGTATGCATTACGCTTGTTCCTCGACGTAGACGGGAAACTTATGGGGTTCTATATTAGTCGGGTGAATTGGAAAAAAAATTCCGATGCGAACGAGGAATTCCTCGTTCAGCCTTGGTGACCCCGTCGTCGCGCGGTATTCGATTTTTACATAACGATCCCGTTGTCCCGAGAACTCGCGTGGTTAGAAAGTTAACTAATTCGGTCCAATTAACTCACTCGCTCGGGGCATTGTTCATCCTCGCGGTATGTAAACAATCGTTTATGCGCTATTTATTAAGTCTCCCCGAGACACAAATACCGCGGGACTTTTCGAACGGTGTTATCAACTTCGGAAGTGGCCAATCCTTAATTTTTATATAAATAAGAACATTAAAAAAAATTCAAAATGATTTTCCATGCGAAAATTGTCTTCTGCGTGAAGCATTATATTTTTCGATACAAGAATACATGTCATTTCTATTATCGAGTCATAAATCTCAGAAAACATAAATTGATCTTATTTTATATAACAACCACAAAAAAAACGAGAAATTATTTTCTCCGCGAAAATTGTCTCCTGCGTGAAGAAGTAAATTATTCGATGCATAACTACATCCCATTTCAATGATCGAGTCATAAACTTCATAAAACATAATGTAACCTCATCTTTTATATAAAAAGCACAAAAAAACAAATGCAAAATGACTTTCCCCCGAAAATAGTTTCCTGCGTGAAGACCAAAATGAATCGGTAGACGAATAAACCTCATTTCTATTATCGACTCATAAACCTCATTTCCATTACCGAGTCACGAGCGTCATAAAGCACAAATAACATGGATTGTCGGAAACGTTAACGGTAATAAACTATCTACAGCGAGATCATTTTTCCAGACAAATTGCGCGACGCGTTCCTGGGGCTGGCCGAGCCCACGGCGCGTCACCTTTGGCTCGAACAGGCGGGGTAAATGTACGAAACCCTAGAGTACAATTTTCACAGACAATGCACGATCGAGTAGGTGAACGACGGAGACGGTCTCGCCGTTCCGTGTGCGGTTCGTAAGGTCTCGTAATCGATTATCGACGCGGGACATTGCGGAGGGTGCGATCGGCGCGCACTGCGCAGATCTACTGCGCATCACGTGCGCAGTATCGAAACGGGCGCACCAGCGGCGGCGCTCGGCGTGTCCGCGGGACCGTGGAGTCACGATCCACGTGATTCAATTGTACCGAAGTCGCATGCGACCCGACGGCAACGAGAGCGCACGATACAGATTCGTTCTTTCTCTCCCGTTCGCAGCGGCTCGACTCTCTTTCCATCGTGACGATAACTCGCGAACCACGCCTTTATCTACGCTCGTGCAATACCCTCGATCATGCGATTTTCTTCCCCCGGACTTTCTTCGCGCAGGAATGTTCGCGAAACGAAAACGATTTCGCAACCGATCGAGAGCGGAACGTCGATACCGATCGACGATCGATATAGACAATCAATTACAATGCATTTGCAGAAAAAGGCCCAATTGCGAACGCAGATGCACACAGGCGAAACCGATGGATCCGATTTTTATCGAGTTACGAAAGTTTGTGCTTTTTAGAGTAATTTCAATTCATGTGAAATTTAATGCACCGGTTCTGGAAGTTTTTATGCGTGAACTGGTATGTTAAATTTCATATATGATTTTTATAGAAAATTAATGTACGGTATATTAAAAATATTAGAGATAGATAGGAAAAAAATGTTTGTACTTGTTAAGACAATTTATTGTCTACGAACGTCCACAATTTTTTATTCCTTGATTATCCGATCGCGCCATCCGGCTTTAACTTTACGAACAAAAGTACAAACTAAAATTTTTTATTACACGAGAAATTGAAGGACAAGTTTGTACATCAAAGCCTAACAAACGTCTTTGTCATTTATTTGACAAAATTATTTTTGCGCAACTTCGTCTTCCGATTTGACGAAATCATTTTTTTTAACTCTTTTAAGTGAATTCGCCATCCCTCTCCAGTCCGAAAAATAATGAATAAAAAATTCACAAGTTTGTAGCTTAATCTGCGGGTAGGTGTCGTGGGATAATTGGTCTTTCGTAAGTTTGGAGTGACGAGGACTTAAGCGGCGGACGGTTCAGCGCAAACGAACGGGTCGGCAAGGCCACCGGATGCTAAGGATGCTTGTGTCAAACGCAGTCATTACGTACGGCGAAGAGATTGGACCGAGAGAAAGAGAGAGAGAGAGAATAAATAATGTTTAATAATAAGTCACGCGACCAGAGACGGTGCTCTGGCCTCTGACCGACTTCGCGGAAAATTGACATTGGCAACAGATATGAAATACCGTCTTGCCACGTCAACATCGCGAGTTATCGGCGCGACGCAGGTGGTGATCTCACATGTACGAGGATCGGGCACATTTACATCTCTGCGGCTGACAACTCTATCAGAATCTCTACCAGAAAGATAACAAAATTCTACCGGAATGGAAATAAAACTCTATCGGAAGACAAGGCTGGGCGGTAGCCTTGGATCTCGGTAAAGTTCTATTGTAATTCCGGTAAAGTTTTATTGCAATTCCAATAGAGTTTTATTGTAATATCGATAGTGTTGTATTTCTAATCCGGAAGAAATCTAATACGGTTGAGTTGATTTCTGATAGAGTTGATTTCTGATAGAGTTGATTTCTGATAGAGTTGATTTCTGATAGAGTTGATTTCTGATAGAGTTGATTTCTGATAGAG
>JAPYZD010002704.1:0-15068 GCA_030522725.1 Ichneumoninae sp. B BG-2022a
GTTTTGCCACCTTGTCCGATCCAAAAATGATTGGAAAATTTAGTTTTGCCCAAAAACCCCGTTTTGCCCCGTTGCCCCATTTTGCCCCGCTCTCTCCTACCTGATACGAAGCCTGGTTTGTAACCGTGACGACTACACTTTGTAACCTTAACATTGTCCGCAGATTAGTAATGGTCACAGACATCGTTATAGACATGTTATATACACGTTACAGAGTCCAGTTACATTATTGTAATATGTTTTTTACCGATCGACCCTGTTGTACACGGCCCGACTCGTTATACTCTTCCGTGCTTCGTGACGTCAATATGACGTAGGTGCCGTTTCTCCTTCGCCGCTTCAGAGTATCCCGCGCGGCTGAGTAACTTTTGCGTGGCTGGCGCGAGATCGATGGTGCGTGGTAAATCCTCGCGGTAAGGTAGGCCGGTTCGTTGCCGCAGACTTGCTAGGCGAGCGCCGGTCTCGCCGGCGCTGTATCTTATCGGCGCGTTCCGGGTGTCCTGCGTGGATCTCCAATATTCTCGGAGGTTGGGTTACGACGGTCTTACAAAAAAGGGGATCGGGCCTTCTATGACCGTCTCAACATAACTATAACGTTACATCGACATATAACAGTTATATTAACTGCATACAACAATTGATACATTACATATTACTTCCATGTTATATATCCTCTATATATCAGACAAATAACATTGTTACATTACATGTAACTTCCATGTTATATTGCCGTATTAAAACGTGTTCATTAGGTTTAGTCTCCAATCTATTCTATTTTTCAGCCCACCATTATGTGTACATCCGACTTCTTGCCTGTTTAAATCGGTATCTACGCTTGTATCTAAAATATGAATTTTGATTTGGTGTAAATTTCGAAATAGTGAGACAGGCTTATTTTTTGACAATTAATTCTGACAGGGATCAAAGATTTTCATTTGACGATTAAATTTTATTGTAGGACGCTAATTAGATTCCCCGAAACTAATAAATTCTATTTCCGAATTTGGCTAACATTAATCATATAATAAGAGTTCGATTGGAGATTGGACAGCTGAGCCGGAAACGGCAACTTAACCGCAATTTACATTTAACGTCCTGGTAACATAACTTGTTGCAATCGGTGAGGTTACCGTAACATTGCTGTTATATTACTGCGCTCAGTGGGAAGATATAGGATGTTTATATGATAAGCAGATTTTGAAGATACAAATATAATTGTGCCTTATTTACTTTACGCAAACCCTTGCGATCTCAACTAGCATTTTTGCCATTGACATATATCTACGAAATCGCAACGCGAACCGATCTCAACTAGTATTTTTGCCATTGACATATATCTACGAAATCGCTGGGTGCCCTTTGAGCATTCGGACGCATTGACCAAAAGCCTGCTGTGAACATTATCATCCTTCGGGCATATAGACAGCCGCAGTGTACGGTCTGAAGTATGCGGGCTAAGGCGTGCATAGCTATGCTACCCATACTACATAGGATGGCATTGCTACGAACCGTCGTGCGAAAGTCTAGGGAAGGCTCTGACCAGAGTAAGACGTTTTAAGGGGATGGGCTATCGAGCTGACAAAGGAATTGGGCATCCCCCACGAGAAATGACACCATCAACGACGACGACGAGGAGAAGCTGGTGAGATGCTACGCTGCTATATTGGCATACCAACGTCGGCGCGATATGGGAATACTTTGAGAGCAACTTTATAGTCAGTCTCATGCCAGCCAACGCACCACGGGGCAAGGTCGAGGTTCCGACGTTTTCTGAATTGAGATCGAGCGGTGTCCGTGGTCTTCCCTTAATTAGAAAACTACCCTCTCCAGTACTTTCTCACTCTCGAGGTTCCCTTCCCATCTCTTTGTTCGTCTCACTTCCTCTTCCCCATTTTCCTTCATTTCCCATTTTCACTTTGCCTCACTCATCCTGTTCTCCGATCTTTCTATCCGAGCACCTCGTTATTATTCGTCAGAGCCCGTTGATTGAATTCCGCGTGCTCGCGTCCATCATATTTGGACTTGGGAATAATATGTAACCGCGAAGACGATGTCGGTGACTCGGACGACGCAGATTATTAAATTCCAAGATTACGAAGGTAATTATAATTTATGCGTAGCTTTCGCATTTTAACAATGCGAAATTGTTTATCACTGGTTAGCATATTATTCTTCGTAAACAGTACCGAGAAATTCTTGGTATAAAAATACCAAGAATTTGCAATTGCAAGTACAGACATTATTTTTAATATAATATAATGATAAAATACAAACGCGGTGAGTTAATCTTCAAATAAATGTATGTACACATATCTAACTATCCTATTCCCAGTCATTACTCAGCCGTCAAATGACAGCAGACGTCGTTTGTTCTCATAACAAAATAATCGTCGCCGTAACAAGAAAGTTTTGTCGCGATAGCAAAACCAATTGCTTGTACGTAGTAATGTTTTTTGCTGCTTTTACTAATCGTTGTGCTTCGGAAACGAGGTCATTGTTAGAAAAACTCAGTTTGTTAGAGCAGCCAAACCATTTTTCTCCGTGCAGTGCACAGAAAACTCTGGGAATTAATAATAATTATTTACAATTAAGCTAGTTCGCGTGCTCGGCATAAAATCGAAGTTTATGCGGATGTTGTGACGCGACAAAAAAAAACCACGTCACAATACATATATGTAGTGAATAATGTTTTGAGTAAAAAAGATTTATTAAATCCCCGAAGGGTTGCATGGTTTTTTGTAGGGTTGTCTCCTTGTTCGAATTCATACCTTTTCTTTTTCTCTCACAACTGAACAACAATACAGACAACAAAATATATTTCTTGCACTCTTCCAACTGTTATATATTTCCCTTTCTACATCCTTCATCTCTCTTCTCTTCTCTCTTCGATACTCTGTCAGCTCTCTTCTCTTTTTTCCATCGTTCTTTCTTGCTTTTTCTGTGTCATCTGCTTCTTCTTAGTCCCTTTTATGTTCCTGTTTACCCATTTTTTTTCTTATGCGATTCATTCCCTTATTTTTAGGAACAATCGGGTGGGAGGGTCAATAATAGGGTCTGAGGATAGAGGACAAATAAAAGCTCCCTCACCATGAGGGGAGCGGGAAGTGCTCGGTCGGGGAGTTGCCCTGCGAACTGTCCATACATCGATGCGCACAGAATCGCCCTTCGTGAAGTAATCGGAGATAGAGAATCGCCCCAAGGGGTGTGCCAATTGGTTTCGTCTGTCTAGGCTTTTTCTGTCTTCTCTGATTTTGGCAAAAAGTGCTTTTTACTCCACGGGTGTAGCGTATACACTGAGAAAAAAGTGTATACTCTATTGGTCAAATCATAATTGTGGTTGCAATGATGATTTTCTGTCATAGTCGTAACTACAAAATTTAGACGTTCCCCATGGGAATTATTTATTATGGTAAAAAGTCGGTACTGTTGCTTTTACTATGTCAATTTTTCTCAGTGTACAGCGGTATACGCCAAATCCGTTTCTTTCTACTCATTTCAGCAAAAATTTTCCGGAAATATTAATAATTGCAAAGCGTTATATTCATAATACGACTACACGTCCATTTAACACAAATTACAGACTCGAAGGAGAGAAAAACTGGAGAACCCAGAGTAAACCCTCCGTCCTGTAATTAAACAACACTTAGGTACAATTTATATTTCGTCGCAATTATGTCACAGCTGTAACATACTCCCGATACTCGGTTCTCGCTGGGTCACCCACACACACTCAACGAAGACACCGGCGAGTACAATATTGCCGGTAACCGCTCGGACGACACACGGAAAATATTTTAAACAATAACAATCGCGGGATACATGAAATAGTTTACCAAATAAAATAAAAAATAATCCTTTCTTATTAATTAGTCCCTATGGAATCAGCTCGTGAGTCAAAGCAAGACGTGAGTCAAGGAGACGGTGACAAAGTCGTAGATAAGACGTCCGTTGCAGTGGAAACGGGGATAAGAACACTAGCAAACACATCGCTGGGAGCAGCAGGTGCGCTCCTTACAAGAAGACTCATTACCAGGCGCTCATCCAAAAATATGGATAGAGCTGTAGGTAAACCTCAACTATTATGATTTAGCACAAGATCTGTTTACATAGGTAATGCGGGAGGACAAGGTGGACGTAACAATCATGTCGGAACCATAGCGACCTCATACTTCCTCGTGTCGTACCTCGACCACCTTCCATAGAAGACGGATGCAACGGGCAAGGCCGCTATGTGGTCTTGCTTTAAGTAATTCTTCCAGGAGACCACGAGGAAACAGCAAATTGGATTCGTTATAGTTAAAATCCGCGGCGTATACATCTACAGTTGCAATACTGAACCAAGTATGGCGCAAGAGGACTTGAAGATACCTTGGATCGACTATCAATGATGCTACGGACCAAAACCCATGAGGGAGACTTCAACGCGTGGACTGCGAACTGGGGTTGCAGGGAAGGTGCCTGAGAGGACAAGCACTCTTAGAAACGTTGCCTAAGCTGAACTTGATCAATGATGGCAATTCACCTACCTTCGTCAAAGACCAGGCAAATTCCTTTATAGATCTTACTATGGTCAGTGAGGGCCATATTAAAGAGTGCTAGATGACGACTAGAATACTGGTCGAAGACAAAAAGAAACTATACGAACGGAGAAAATCCCCACCGGAACACCATAAGAACCAACGAAGAAAAGCCCACCAGAAAGCCTAATGAAATGGAATGGGATACGTCGACAAAGAGTGATGCCTGGTACATGGAGTGGACACTCCAGGTAGATAGTTGGGTAACTCGCAAACATGGCGGAGTCAACTACTACAAGACACAGATATGTTCAGGACATGGGTATTACCGAGCGTACTTCCGTCAATTCGAAGACCTTGTCTATGTCTGCTTCTCTGTTCGAAATCGACTAAGAGCCAATCTGTCTCTCTGTAGAGATTAATAACGGGTCCCCGGGAAGGCCAGATCATAGACTTGGTGTGCAGAGGCTATAACGCGCATACACGATCCATTTAGGTAAGAGAGACTTTATGGGCACGTCGCGGTAACGCGCGATCTTTATGGCTTCGACCATTCGAGGACTCGTCCGCAACGTGAGATCTTCATTGCCCCAGATTCACCCCAGGGTTATGTCTTTACACCGGAAGTCCACTCACGTGCAATCCTGCTTCTGTTCCCGTCGTATTCAGCTATGCCTGCCCTAGGAGATGGATATCCTACATCCACTCGCCACCCCCAGCTGCGTCGGGGAGGCAGCTTCGACATTAGCCAGTTCGCTATTTTATTCGCACGTTCTCAGCATAGCATCGTAAATCAAGCTTACAGCTCACATGGTCGACGACTACAATCGAAAGTACTTAGCGAGGTTTGTGGGGTGTAGTTGAGCCCACCAGGTCTGTCATCTCGGACAACTGAAACCGTTGAGACCCGAGTGGAGTATACGCCTTGGTGGATTATCCTTTTCACTGGTCTATATAGGTATAATATATACGCAATTCGCCTCGCACAGATCATAAAGCTCTCTTCCGATGATGGATAAAGGACGAGTGCTCGAGATAAGTCTGTCCGTAGCTTTCGCTCTTTTTCACTCTCTACTAACTTAGGAGACGTTACTAACCGTTGGTCTGTTTCATAATTTATATAAGTTCATAATTTTTTTCATAAGTTCATAATTTTTTTCATAAGTTCATAATTTTTTTTGTAATCGAGACCCTACCAAGTAGTTTTACTCCTATATGTCAGAAGTGGAATCTTTGAATAGATGTTATTTGAAGACGAAGTATCGGTTCGAAATTTTGAAGACACTTTCATGATGTAATTCGGACACAAATTTTCCGCTGCACAGAGCGAGCAACCATCAAACTTATCTTTGCTCAATATATATATGTTGTGAGTATCAAAAGTAACGAAATCTGATATCTATGCAATCAGATGCTTATGAAACCGGAAATCTACACAACGTTCTCGAGTTATACCGGTTTGAATTTTGCTCGTCCATTTCATATACACACACACATACATCCGGACATTTTTTCTGAATGTGATTTTTCGACGTTTTGGGACATTCTGAACATGTTTTCATTAAAATCTCTAATTTTTTTTTTACCAAAAAGCTTCCTCTATGAGGAAGCAAAATGGAAAGAACGGTAAGAGGCGAATAAAACGATACCATGAAAAATACAAAATACAATACATTTTGTTAAAATAAATTTCTATAACGCCAGCTACCGTAGAATTGTTTCCCGTTACGTAAAAGTTCTCCATCATCGCGGTTAATACGATTTTCGACTTAGATAGAAGTATATTATCCTCAGAATCCTGTTTTCGCTGCCCTGGAGGTTACACACGGCCTGGGTGCTGCGATGCCTTTATGGATGAGAGACCCAACAGGATGATATCGCGTTTCCACAAGACTGGACGAAAAGGCGCCGCAGCTTAATGCTAGAGTATCCGCACCGAAACTCAGTGCCTCAAGGGTTCACCGTGATTTATCCACTACGTAACTCCACTGCAGCAACGACATCAGCTCAAAGTGACGGTACCGTGGTAAGCGAAAAATAAGGATGGACGCGGAACCCTTACACAGTGTTAGATAAATGTATCAACCCATCCGCCTCCTCCCGTTAACGTCTGAGAGGATTATACACCTCGAGTGTAAAAAATGCGTTATTGTTGGCAGAACGCCTGCCAACAGAACGCCTGGCATCATAAAGATAGTGCCGTTTCACATGATACGTTCACTGCAGAATAGCAGATTGACTATGTCTCGGTGTCCATTCGTGTCGCACCTATCCATTAATATTAAATTATATCAATGTTATTAACACCCCGAAAACTCGACGGATTCTGTGGAAAAATCTTTTCTTAGGTTTATCCCGTCTGGCTTTCAAAGCTGGATTCTTATCGCTTTCTTGTAAAAATTAAATATTGTAATTTTCATGTCACGTCTTCATGATAGTTGGAAATTATAATTTTCATATCGTTTCGTCACAAAAGTTGAAATTTGAAATTCCTGTATCATTTTCTCACAATGTTCCTTTATTAATCCTCCCCGTGGTTGTTCACTCGCAAAATATAACTAACCGGACCAAAAACGTCGTGCTTCTCAAGGTTATATTTTTGAAACTAAACGGCGAAACATTGTCAATTTTTTTCGGATTATTTATGAAAACCAACTCTGGCTTAATCTCGTTTTTTTAAATTAATAAAAATAAATAATAAATTTGACGGTAGGAATTTATATGCATCATTTGGTGCAGCATCGGCCGTATGTTCCATGGTAATCAAGCTAACTTTTAATGCAAATATCTCATAAGTAAACGGCAATGTTATTTACATTTCACAGGTGTGTGAATGGATTATTAAAGAGCGTATCTGCCAACTTTCCCTAAATCCTTTAAAAAACGATTTCATGGAGGTACTACCTTAAGTAAGTTATCGCTTCCAAAAAATGTTTAACGAAATGATCTCGTAAAAAACAATTGATACGATTATTGATAAGATTTATTGATACGATTTATGGATACGAGCGATTATTGAATATATATTATCGAGTACTCCAATTAATGTTTTGCTGGGGAATGTATGAGTGTTAGATGGTCTGAAAATAGAATCGGCTCCATCATTCAGCTCTAGCGGACATCGCACACGGAAGGAAAGAACAATATGAGTATACAAATATTCTAACGTCGAACAGTCTGAAGAGCATCGAAGCACGCGGCAGAACTATTTTAATATCACATACGAAGCCATAACGGCGCTATATAGTACGCCAAAGAATTTCCTCCCGCGTATCGCGAGGCAGCCTTCCTTCCTCTCACCCTTGAATTGGAAATAATCGACCAAGCATTTGATGCATACCTATGATCAGCAAGATTCCATCAAATGCAGCTTCATGCTGCACTTCCTATCTCATTCCCTTATCACTTTCGAGATCAAGACAGAGAAATTAATCACTCTTTTGAAAGTGACATGTACATATCTTGCGTTGCTTGGCCCGGTGGTCGTAATATAATATAAAATATACACTCGAGATATTTGCCGGTAATGAGTTGTAACACAAGTTTTTGTTGAATAAAAGAGTATACATCAGAACGCTAGCAAAGAATCGCATTTCTCAACGTTTTAGACAATTTTAAGTAATCCGACATTAAAATGTCCATTTATTTTCCTGACAATTTTTTCTCCCGAGTTTCTTCTATGGGGAAGCAATACCAAGAAATAAATGTTTTCACAATCATACGTGTAATCTTTCACGCTTATTTTATACATTATGGAATTTTACATGCTTAAAAGGACGAGTGTTACGTCCCACGCAACATCTCACCTATGTTTTTTTTTGCAAATGTAACCACAGGCTAAGGTTGTCAATACAATACCGGGTTGACCATCCGCACGTGCCGTTGCCCTACGCACCAGGGTTCATTGCTCCTATCTCTTCTCTCTCTCATCAGTCCTCGCGCTCGTAAACTTTCTCACTCTAATCCTTGCACTCGTAAAATCTCTCTCATTTCTAATCGCATACACACACAAAACCCCGCTTACCACGGCATTTACATATACGCACTTTCATGATCTAAATCCCCAAGTACACGTAAAATCAGCCCCACGCTAGCCTCGCGTCTATAAATCCCTACACAACGCATCTTTCACTCACACACGCTCGCTCAACTACATTCTTATTCACTCACACCCATTGTCCCCCCTTTTCAAAATTAAGGGACAATGTATCCAAGGGCACGCAATTCGGTAATACAGTACCTCGGAACTAGTATATAAGGACCGCGATTCTCGAATAAGTTTAGTTACTTCACCAGCATCGAACTTGTGACTATGATCACCGCTGCACAGAGCGACCAACCATCGAACTTATCTCTGTTCAATATATATAGGTATGTTGTGAGTATCAAAAGTAACAAAAACTAATATCTATGCAATTAGATGTTTATGAAACTGGAAATCTACACAACACTTTGGTAATAATTTCCAACTTCTTTTGACGCATCATGCCTACATCGTAGCATCTGCCAAACAGTTATGCTCGTAAGTGGGCGTATTGGAAAGCTTGTGTCCGAATTATATCATGAATGGATTTTCAAAATTCCGAACCGATGCTTCCTTCATTTTTAAATATCATCAATTCAAAGATTCCACTTCTCGTATATTGGAGGATAATTACTTGGTAGCATCTCGCTTAAAAAATCGTCGTTTTAATGACTTGGCGTTGAGACACTGCAACGTCTCTTGATAATCCATTGTCAAAACGTTTTTAACAGGCAGTCCTTTGAATATTAATGATGGATGTGCATGCAATTTAATACACACGGTAACTGAAAATTAAAACTAATATGTACGAATTCTCATATGTTTATCACAAAAATATCTATAGGAATAGTAAATGTAGATACGTTACAGTTGTAATATTACCGATGACGGCAATTTTTTGTACTTAGTATGAATATCAAGCACGAATCTTTATGAAATTTAATATACAGTTTATGAATATTGAACTTCCGATATCGGTATATTAATTGTAACATAGATTTTTTTACAACGTTGTGAAAAACTCAATAACTTAATAAATCCACCGTACAATTTATATTCCTCTTGCCCGCTTTCTGTCCTTCCCATTGAATTGATAGTAGAAAATCCCATCACCAGATAAATCTCCGTACCACTACTCGGCTGATATGATTTAGCATGTATCCGATCTTTTTTCTATGAGATTGGTTTGCTGAACATCATTTTTTTGGAAGTCAAAATAGTTTTATGGTTTAGATCGACATTTATACAAAGAAAATATGTTCCTTGTTTTTTTTTACTTATTTTTGAAATACCGTAACTGATGGTTATCAACAACGGAACATCTACGGAAAACATCATGTATAGATCGATCTGTTTTTTGATATTTCTTTTTCATGAAAACTTAATGAAAGCCTTTTCTATCTGGTAGCACAATTATCGATTAAGTACAAAAATTACATTTTAATGTTATTCACAGGATCACGAATCGTTTGTCGTCAATATTATCTTTTTCTTATGTATTAAACTTTTATTAGAACTTTCAGCATGTTCGTTAATGACTAAGATATTTTTCCCGAATAAAGCATTTATTTAACATGGTAATACAATACTTATGTATATCACTTAAGATTATAAGACACCGACAACTTTACGGGAATACAAATTAAACTCTATCGGCCGATTCCGGTAGAGTTTCGTTTTATTATGCTAGAGATTTTTGGGTTGAAATTTTATGGAGTTGCGTTATAATATTGTAAAAATATATGGGTGCAGTTGTAGGTGGTACATATGTCAATATGTTATATATTCTGTTTGTAAAACCTTCAGCACCGAATGCGGCGTAATAAGTGTTTCACTAATGTGAGCCTCTGGAAGTGAATCCCGGTGTATGAAGTGCATTCATAATAGTATGTGAGGACCTGTGCATAATATTCAATCATTCGCATGGATCAAAATCAGTGAAAATTAAGTTCAAATTCACATTTTGTCAGCCTTGTTGTAGGAGCTAAAGATAAAATTTCTCGCTTTTGTTACTCTCGGTTGTAAATAGTAGGGTGCACGACAATAATATTTTAGCCCCTGCGCATCAAACTGAGTTCCTGGAGTGCATGAGATTAATAATATAAGCCTGTACCGGAGTTATCGTTCTGAAACGATTGCCTGCCCACTTGAATATCGGAGGCTTGGTAATATAATATAATATAATATAATATAATATAATATAATATAATATAATATAATATAATATAATATTATATAATATAATATAATATAATATAATATAATATAATATAATATAATATAATATAATATAATATAGCTCAGTGATCAAAATACTCGATCGAACAATTCCCGCATCCGGTCAAGCCGCGCTTTTTTCCGGAAATTGCTTCGCCATAAACCAAATGAGCTCGATATTTCTTTCGTGTCGTGTCGTTAGCGTAGTCGGAGATGGCATTGTCAACTCTATGGGTTAATGTCGATCGTGTCTTTGGTTGAATTCGGTTTGGCCGAAACTGGTATTTGTGTAGTGGAGACTCAGTGAATTCCCGTGTACTGTTGTTTGGTAGATTGGTAAGATTGGTAATAACATATGCCGATGTTACATATCGCTATTGGATTGGAATATCGTAAGTTCAGTCAAGTCGGTCAGAGACCTGTCAAATCGACCGGGAAAGGGTCCGGCCTCTTCCGGATCCATTTTACAGTTCTCTTTCGAGTCCGTCGAGTTTGGAAGGACGGGAGTTGTAATACTGCAGTTCATAAACCTAATATATATATATATATATATTCGGAAGTAAGTATTGGTATCGGCCTGGCGTTGTTCAATGATCGATGAACTCAGTGCGGCATCGAGAGGCACCGTGTACAATTCCCAGCTCTGGTCAAGACGCGGTTTTTTTCTGAATGCTGCTTCATTATATATTATTGTATACACATACATTGAATATATTTGATAGACTTAGTATATTTACTAGGTTGCATAATTTTTAATATGCACAGCCGCCGATATTCAATCCGATGCACTATCATCTTGGAACAAATAATTGATGGGCAGTCTCAAATTATTAATCTCGTGCACTCAGCGAGCTCAGTTTAATGAACCGGGGCCCGAGTATTAATGTCGTGCACTCGATACTAGATATTGGGCAGCGAGGGTCTCGCACTAGAGAGAAACTTAATCGTTAGCTTCAACGACCAGAGTCCTGCAGACAAAAAATTATATTGAAATAAATTTCCACTGAAATTACCCCATTCCAGTGACTGAATATGACGCACAGTTACTCACGCACAGTCTTGACTATTTCATATACCGAAGTCCACTTCCGAAGACTCGCAGTAGTGAAACACTTGGTACGCTGGTTTCAGCGTTGAGGGTCCTGTGCACAGAATCTGTAACAAAAAGTTTGCTGGACTATATTTAATCAGCAAAAGATTTTTCTCTCGATTTGGATCAATGAAATTGAAATGATAGAATTATAGGAATTAAAAATAAGAAATTATAGAAATAAGTGATTTGTAGAAATTGCTGCAGGAATGACGAGCCGTAAACTCATAGGTTTTTTCAATAAAAAAATATAAAAATGAACACTTTTTTCCCGAAATGTTATAGTTGATTATATCGATTGTGAACACAAAATTGCGTGTACACACGAGGTTAACAAAACATCAACAGATAACCCTAAGCGGTGTAAGCTCTTCACGGCGGTGGGTGCAAAAGCTTATGATACGATTAAAAATCTCATTACACCAAAGACTTCTGGGCAGGTATCGCACGCCGATATCAAGAAAAAATGTGAAACACATGTCTGCAAGTCTGTTAATGAATTGCTAGCCCATGTTCGGTTCCAGAAGGGAAAACAGAAGTCAGGGGAGTCCGTCAAGGATTTTGAACGAGGGTTGAGAAAACATGTTCGCAAATGCACGTTCGGCGGCGCCGTTGAATGTGGATGGCGTCGACGGTGAGCTTCAACGGTATTTTTGCCAAGACTACGAGGAGGTGGTGTTCGATACGAATAAGATTGGGCTTTCGATGGAAAAAAAACTCTTGAAATCTAGAGCCCAATGAGTGTATGAACGGTTTCAGAAGCAGCTATAAAATGACGAACAGCAATCCCTGAAAAGAATGAACTCTAAAGAGGCGCAAAAGTAGAAGTAGTCTCGACAAGAAGGTAAGTGTTTTCGATGCAACAAATCGAATGACAATGCCTGAAGCAATGTTATTTTAAAAAGGCGTCGTGAAACTGTTGTAAGAAGTAACGACATGTTGAGCAAGCTTTGCCTTGCAAAGAAGAAATTGGCTCGGCAAGAAGAAAAAACATACCTAGCAGTACAAAAAACTAAATCGATAACGGCGTCGTTCCGTTTCGGTCTAGCGACGGCTATCACGCTTAGGGGAGAGCGGGGCAAAATGGCACACCGGGGCAAAACGGGATTATGAAACAAAACGCAACTTTTCAATAACTTTTGGATGATAGCAATGGTGGCCCGTAGGGTAAAACGGAGTTGAAAATCCGGATGTATCGTTGGGACAAAATGGGGCATCCAAAAATTATTGGAAAATTGAGTTTTGCCCTCACCGTCCCGTT
This sequence comes from Ichneumoninae sp. B BG-2022a, assembly GCA_030522725.1. Lineage (NCBI taxonomy): Eukaryota > Metazoa > Arthropoda > Insecta > Hymenoptera > Ichneumonidae > Ichneumoninae sp. B BG-2022a. Next base: position 13,110 of record JAPYZD010002704.1, read on the forward strand.
TTGCCCCACAGTCCCATTTTGCCCCTGAAACGCCCTGTCACAAACAGTTTTGCATGACACACCCAAGGTTAGGACATGATCACACTAGGACTTCAACTTCATTCACAGCGGCGGGAACGGCCCCGCATCACACCTACAAAAATCGAGGTTGCGCAAGCCCCGCCCAGTCTAACTGTGCGCAGCTCTCAGAGTAGCAGACAGTACCGTGTCACGTAGCGTGGGCCCCCGACACTCTAACAATAACTGACATCTGTTGTAATCAGTACAGTATTTCGCTATATGCGTTTTTGATGATAAATAGCCAAATATTCTCGGGTTATAGAAACACATATCAAATTTAACATACTTCGAAGTGGTTTTTAATTTACTTATATAATCTTTATTTGAAGAACGGATTCTACGAACAAATACAACTGTTTTATATCACTTTTCTATCGTTAAATTTCACATTTTCAAACATAAAAAACTAATAACATTCATAATAGTACGACCTAGAGTATATCTTTAGCTTTCATAGAAGCTATAAAATCCGCAATTTGTGTAGCGATGTGAAGCATCCTTATAATATCGTTATACTGTTTGCATAATGGCAAGAGAGCGCCCTGTTACCAGCGCACTGCTTTGCATGTAGCTAGCTCGCGAACTTTGTTAAGGGTTATTAAATCACCACGCAAATTACGTGTCCGCGCCGTTGGATTTTCCGATTACGAATGCTGGAATTCGATGAGTTGCCGTTGCGTTCGAACGAAACATCACGGTGACTCTTCCCTGTCGATTTTCCAACCTGGAGCTTCATTCTCGTCGCCCAGAGCGAGAGTTTTACGTGACAAAGAGCGCCAGTTCCATTCTGTTTCGTCTGCGTTGTACAGATTTTCGAGAGTATATCCATTCTCGGTGATATATTTTTTTTAATTGTCTTTGAACATCACTGCTGCTTCAAGATTACTGGAGAGTTTTTCGCCGGAGCTGCCTCATTCCATGACGTTTCTTAAATTTTTCCAGTCATCCGTGGCTCGCCTATAAAGACAATTCATATAATTAATTGAGAGCACAGGCTCAAATCTTATTCCACAGTTCTTCGCATTGAATTTCTTTTAGTGAACAGAGTTAAAGTTCCATAAAAGAATTCTTCTAACAAGCAGTCTGAGTGCTTTGCGCATATTGTAAATAATGTATAATAATGTATAATAGTTTATAATAATTTATAATAATTCATAATAATCGACAGTATTGTGAACCGAAATACCTTTATTTTAAGTAATTATTACATACCTTAAAATTCTTTGGGCCGTTGAGCTTCATAGGTGCAAGATACATTTAATTCTCACCTCTCGAAGCTACTATAGATGATACAAAAATGCATCTCATGAGCACAAAACCTTCATTCGAAGGTCTTAGTTAGAACATTTGTTCCTGTTGTTCGTGCGTAGACACACAATACGTTTTTTCTTAAATATTGAAGCAGCTTTCGATGAGACGAAAATCTATTTTGTGATTACAAAAGTTTCACTCGTAACCTTCAATTATATAGATCCTATCGAGAGGGGTAAAATGTCCCAAACAGAATCAAGCTCCGTCCGGATAAAGTGTATTCCTCGGTTGTATAGATGAAAAAGCAATTAATCTTTTACTGACGGAGCTTGGATTCCATGTGAGATATTTCTTCCTTAATAATATCTTAATATTTCATAATAAATATTATACATTTGTTGCATTCGGGAAATAGACTATTATAAGTTGAACTTGACGTACGAAACGCCGTATCGCCTAGACTCGCAACGACCTAGCCGTCACGGATTGACTGATTGCTGCTATCTTTAGGTTTTCAATTTTACGGGTATGTCTCGATCTTTAAAGTACTACTAGCACAATGACTGACGCCGCCTAAGTTCGAGAGAAAAAAGACAAAGATTACAAACACTTCTCGATGAGAAAAAATCTGAAAAAATTCTAGCATAC
>JAPYZD010002705.1:0-15067 GCA_030522725.1 Ichneumoninae sp. B BG-2022a
GCAATACGGCAATGTTTGCAATACGGCAATGTTTGCAATACGGCAATGTTTGCAATACGGCAATGTTTGCAATACGGCAATGTTTGCAATACGGCAATGCTTGCAATACGGCAATGTTTGCAATACGGCAATGTTTGCAATATGGCAATGTTTGCAATACGGCAATGTTTGCAATACGGCAATGTTTGTAATATAGCAATGTTTGCAATGCGGCGTTACATCGGGCCCGGACAGGGTCTGCAGAAGTCTTGCCAATGCCTTATCAGGACTTTGTCTGGCCTCGATGTAACGCTCAAAAGTTTCTACTCGGGATCAACGGAAAGTGACTTGATGATCCCTTTTCGCGTTTCTCAGGATGGCGATTATCCGACACATTTGAAATTACGGTGGTCAAACGTGCGCAATTTTTACAATAGGGCAATACCGGGAAACATCCCAACTATAAATTTTCGAGCGTTACACCGGGCCCTGACAGGGTCGGAAGGCCTTGTCAGGACCTCGTGAGGCCCCTATGTAACGCTCAAAAGTTTTTACTCGGGATCAACGGAGAGTGACTTGATGATCCCTTTTCTTGTTTCTCGGGATGGCGATTATCCGACACACTTGAGATTCAACCGGTCGGACAGGTGTAATGTTCGCAGTACGGCAATCCGGGAAACATCAAACGGTAAGCGACTCGACAATCCCTTTTGAAAGATCGGTTTTAAGCTTTTCCGATTTAGTTTTTTCTCCATGACCTCTACAATAGATTGCTAAAATCATGATAAAAAATGTTCCCGAATAGCTAGACAACTGAGAATAGTTGTAGCGAGGATGAAATAACATTCATGAGCGTCGGTGTATTTTCCGGCGAAATTGTCGAGTCCGTTGTGTGACTCGAGCCGCGACGAAGTTACGTCCCGTCCATAGGTGTCATCACGCGTTCGAGTATCGCTTATTAGCCGCGCAAAACACACACGGTCTCGAGAATTGCGTCGCTTTCTCCCTCAATGGGATTAATAAAACATTCACCCCCGTGGACGTGCGGCGAAGTAAGCCATGTAACAATTTTCCGACACGTCACCTTGGGCCGCCAATGCGCGTACGGGAACGAAAGCCGTACCTACGATGGTAGACTTGGAGCCACGCGTACGTGACGACAATCGTTGCAGGAATCGTATCGCTGGCGACACACGCCAGCGCTGAAGTCCGTACATGTACATAAGATAAATAATGTAGTATTTCCCCGAGCTGTCGATTGCCGGCTCGGTGGCGAACACGAAGGCTTCGCGCCACCTCTGAAAGGAATAAACCTTCGAGCGGCATGCACGATGCAAAGCATGATCGTTCGCGAGTACTGAAACAATCGTGATGAAGTTTTTTCAAAAATCATCATTCCCCGTTGGAAGACGACGGCGCGGAGCCTCGTGGAATGGAAGAGCCCAGGTGCTTCGTAGACTGTGCGAAATTCCCATAATTATTAAACGTCGAGACGCAGGGGTGACTGGGCAAGCCGCCTACCACCCGCAGGTTCGCTCGCCCGCCCGTTCAACCCCCAGACCCTTTCCGCCTCTCTCGCTCCGCAGCAGCAGCAGTAGCACGGTTGGTCGGTGTTACTGGCGGCGCGCACTTATCCGACGAAATTCGGGGGAGGTTTGCCCCGGCACAGGATGCAGCCTCGCAGCTAGCGAACTCGAACTGCAGCCATGGGGGATGCACAGGAGGGTGGCAGCGACGAGGTGGTGCAGTCGGTTGCCATGGAAACTCACCGTCACTGGACAACCTACCCTTTCCAACAACGTTTCGGCTCATTCCGGGCTCTTCGTACCGGTGATCCGACTGCTGGACAACGCACACCGTCGTCCCTGTGCATCCCCCAACCCTGCGTTCAGCGTGCACGGCCAAAAACACTGGTCTCTTATTACGCGGCTGAGCCGGTGAATTGTCTTTATCCACATCGTTCTCCCATTCCCATTCGGGTCTTATCAGTCCTCGAGCTATCGAACCCACAAGACGTCCATTGGATTCGGGATCATAACAGAGGGAAGGGAAGATACGTCTGAGAAGCAATGACCAGTCTGTCCGACAGTTGACAACGATAGACACGCGCGACCAAGTTCTCTTTCGATAGGAAGGCACGCGATGAGCGTTGAAGGTTTCTTATTTACTGACTTGGCGTAGGATCGGCCGATGCCCGTGAACGATGAGTAAAAGGGAATTTGGTTGGACATCCGAACGCAACGTTAACAGACTCAAATGCGGCATCCGATCAAATTTCTTTCGCATTGAATGTAACGAAACTCGAGCTCTCGGCGGTCCATCAATGCGAGATGAATGGCACCGTATAAAATGGCGTTGGCACAACTCGTAATTCGGATTTTCCTTGAGATCGTGACGAACATTTTTTTCGAACGAACAAAAAAAATCGGTCGGATTTTCAAACGCAGCGTTAACAGACACGCATGCGGCATACGATCAAATTTCTTTCGCATTGAATGCAACGAAATTCGAGCTTTCGGCTATCCATTAATGGGGTATTGAACGGTATACTATAAAATGGCGCAATTCGGAATCCGGCTTTTCCTTGAGATAACGCCAAACATTTGATCGAAATAGGTAAAAGAATTGGTCGGATGTCCAAACACAGCATCAACAGACCCGAATTCAGAGTTCAATCAAATTTAATTCTCAGTGAATGCAACGCATTTCGAGCTTTCCGCTATCCATTGATGCCAGATAAACGGTATGGTATAAAGTCGCGTTGGTACAATTCGTAATCCAGCTTTTCCTTGAGATCGTACCAAACATTTTGCGCGGCGTTAACAGTCGTAAAGATTCGATCAAATTTCATACTCAGTGAATGCAATGAAATTCAACACTGACAATAACGTACAGTTGAATCAGCTAAGATTCGGGCAGGGACGTTTAAATAAATATTTAGTTAGTCGAACAAAATATTTTAATGACTCAAAGATATTTATGTAAAATCACCCAACAAATTGTTGAACTAACAAATTTTTTTGCTGTACCAAGAAAATATTTAGTTGAACCTCCCTGCCCAAATATTAGTTGATTCAACCGTATGTTTTTATCAGTGAAGCTTTCGGCTACCCATTAATGCGGGACAAAAGATATGGCATAAAGTGGCGTTGGTACAACTCGTAACCCGGCTTTTTCTTGAGACCGGGACGAACATCGTTTCATTCCTTCCCACATTGCCTCGCCCCACTCACCTCGATTTATATAATTCATCAGCCACCCACATTTTCGTTACCCCGCCTAGATAGGCATGGACAGTAGTCGACGATGCGTGAGACTCGTTGAAGCCACGGACGTTACGGTGTAGAGACGATTATACATACATTCAGATCAGCTTTACTTAACAAATTAAGGTGCGAGGTGGACGTAGCCGACCTCGGAGCAGGTAGCGGTCGGTTGAACTTCTGTGATGTGTATTCAGCGTGAGGTCGGATGACAGCGGCACACCCTCGGTCGCTCCCGGGTCACGCGAGATACCAGCGACTCCAAATCAACGCACCCTTTTTCTTTCTTTCCTCTTTTTAAAATCGAGAACCCTGATGCTCCCAACCGCGCTATACCGCTAAGATCACTTACCCAAGACACCCTAAACTAAAAACCAGCCCTAACAAACTTCCATCATCGAGACGATTATTTTCTCTCCAATGTCTCATCCTCCCAAACTCTGTACCTTCACCTGCACAGACCAAGGATCTTCGTCGTCAAATTTTACATTTGACAGACATTTTTTTGCATCGCCATAATCTTCATCTCCAGAACGTCATCCGGATTGCCCTCTTGCCGTACTTTGTCGGGAACGTCTCTCGAAGCATAATTCATACCGTTAGGCTTGCAGACATTCGCTCGAGTGACAATGGCATTTATCGCTTTGCGAGAGGGTTGAGCAGACCCCAAACATAGCGTGGCTACATAGCTATGTGGCACAGTGACCTCGTTATCCGGTTACCCACACCTGTGTGTGTGTGTGTGTGAACTGCATCTGAACGTTGTCAACACGCACGTACGCGGTCCCATGAACGCCTACACCCGCAAATGCCGACCATACACATATGGATACATACGCACACATGCACGGTGTACACACTCACGCACGCCCACCCCTTCGTCAGGGTGGTTGTCGGGATGCAGAGAGCGAGAGTGCGAGAGCGCGGGGTGTGTTGGCGCGGTTTGTGTACAGCCTGACGCCGAGACCGAAAAGAGAGAGTTCTGTTGGTGGTGGACGAGGTAGGCCTTCGTGTGTATCGGTTCCCATCGATACCGATCAAATACCGAAGATTCTGAGGCGTCCCGACGCCGGAGCGTTCCCATCAACGGCAACAGTAGGATCGAGGTGCCTGTTGCTCCACTCCTACCTATCATCCTCTATCATCCTCTATCATCGCAACAACGTATCTTCGCCACTGCTCGACTACTATCCGTCCGCGATCAACGCTCCGATTATTCGTGGAATCTCCGCGACATCACCGCGAAATTCGCGTCCCGCGTATGGTCGGCCCGGGACCACCTTGTGGACCGGTGCCAGGTATGACGCTCGGGGTTTCAAAGGCGACAACGGAAATCCTGCTAGTCCCGAGAGTCGCCTGAGGAAAGGCTTGGAGAAAAGTCGCAAAATTCTATGTACGCTAGAAAGTTATTCAGGGACCCATAAAGCTCACTTTTAGATAATATTCATATGTACGTCACTTCCGGCTGGAACATTTGTTTTACGGATCTCAAATGACAGATTTCCGGTATGACGTTACTTCCGGTTGAAAAGTGAGATTTTCAAAGCAGAAGTGACAAACAGTATTTCCGGTATGACGTCATTTCTGATTAAAAAAACGAGATTTCTAAACCGCATAAATGACTTTTCAGGGCCAGAAGTGGCAAATTTGTGGTCGAACAATGAGTTTTTTTTGCACACGACGATAGCGAACAGCGCTGTTGTGCACCGCATTATAGAGCACAACTCATCACACACACTAGAACCAGAATAGTATAATAGGAGAATAGTTATCAGGGTCTGGCACGGACGCACTTACACCCAGAAAAAAGTTTATTCCAATCAAAGAAAAATGTTTATTTGCTTCATAACCTAATAGAGTATTAATTTCAAATGTATGTATTTATTTGATAGTATTATTCTTATTATTTAATTATGTTAATTTGGATCCAATAAACAGATATTTATGTCGATTTTTTTTTTCGTCACAGACCGTTCTGACACGAAATAAATGCAACTTTTGATCGCATGGGAATAATGTGATATATGAATGACGCAGTAATGAATTTTCTGTTGAGTAAGTCATTTTTACTGTCAACGAAGCATTAACAAGCAATATTTTCATATTCAATAAGCATGTAGATGCGTTATCGACGCACGATTTTACTAATCACGTCGCACATTACTTGTAGTCATAACATAACCAATCTCGAAGTTGTTTCTTCGAGGACTTATTCTACAACCACAACTCGATCGAACTACACAACTTGCAATAAACAAAGTTTCATAAAAACAGACCGATGAGTTGCCTCTGTTACAATGTCCCGATCCCCGTAAGTAACAAATATAGTCTTGTCCTATCAGCGAGAGATTTTTTCAGACGACTGACGCGTTAACGACTCTGTAATGCGCGTTACCGCATAATAGACGAGTTTGTCTTGACGTAAAATAAATAAACCTTTATTTTTAAGTACAAATCTTTGAATAAATTGTTTTGCTTACGCTAAAGAATAGCCGTTTTTTGAATCTAATAAGGATTTCGTTAATGCAAGCAAACATTTATTTTATCTTAATAAACGCCATTCGAAGATCGAAATTTATTTGATTTTGATAAATCTTTTTTCTGGGAGTAAGAGGACCGCCGGATTCCTAAAAATTGGGACAAACAGACAAACAAACAAACAACTTTAAAAAATATATATGAGGAATATATTCAGTCGTAATGCAATTTATGCTGGTGCAGACCGATGAACGGGTTATTAGGTATCACCGGAATTACCCCCTCTATTTAACGCATAATTTTCCGCGCGAATAGTCGCCGGCTACATGTGTTATGCCGGAGGATAATATAATAATCGATATGTGCACCGAGCAAGGATTACAACCAAGGGAAGCCCGTAGCCCTAGAAAGCTATACGCCTGTTGCGTATCGCATATATGTGTTTATACTATATTGTATATAGTATACAGCAGTGTTGATGTGTAGATTGTTTTGAATGCACATCAGCCCGCGCTACCCGGGCTCCAGTCCAGAATTCATGCGAAGCCGACTTGCTTTTACAAGTGTTCGCATAGCCTCGCGTATAATATTTCCCAGTTGTGTGTTGATTGATTTTTTTATTAGAAAACCCTTCGATTCTCAACAATTTCACTGCAGCCAACTTGTGTTTACAAATGTTCGCATAACGTCATGTGCAATTTCCCCTTTCATGTGTTGCTTGATTGTTAGATCCAAGCTACAGCTCCTGTATCGTTTGCGATATTTCTTCAGTATAATGTACTTGGACAGATGAGAAATTTTATCATAAAAAAAACAGAAACCCTTAGTTGATCAACAGTTTCATTGCAGCCAAAACGCATACCCATTCGTGTCTTAGATTATCCAAAAGAATAGATGACGAAAGAACATTCGGCAGTCTTGTTCGCTACCGAACGAGCGCGCGTGACTGATGGAGTCAATGACGGAGATAGAGAAAGCGACAGTTCATGTCGCGCGATCTCGCGTACGTACGCGCACGTAAACAGTTAATAATTTCAGTGAATGAAGGCTTTGTCGCCGATGGTATTGTGTTGCCGGCTGTTTGGTGAATGGATTCAGAGAATCGATCGATTTGCGAGCAATTATCCCGTGGATGCTCGTTTAACCGGCTTAATGAACCGGCTTGGCTGGTCGACGCCCGGCTCACAAACGCGTCGCGACACCTCGCGTGGCGTTATAGCGTATACACAGGCTCCCGGTGTGTTATACTGATGATGTTGCTGCTGTTGCCGCTGTGCGTTCCCCTCGCTGGAAGCTCGTCGACCGATCGTGTGTTTATTTCCACAATCGGGCGAGTCATAATACTATTATCAGAGGGTCGAGAGAGAGAGAGCCGTGGGGGTTGTTCGAGGCAGCGTGCGAGAGAGGAAACACCCCCGCGCACGCATCCCCTCTCTGCCCTTGCCCGACCCTGACACAGTGGAACCGTGACCCTGTTAATCCTGCGGGGACAGAGGCACGGGACATCAACCAGTGCGTGTATCAATCGACAAATGCTCGGGCTACCCCCCACGCTTCGGGCAATGCTGTAATGGCCCCGATACCGTCCTTCCAGATCTCACCCATTAACTCTCGACGCGAATGGTAAAGTACCTTCCCAAGTCCGCCGCGTCGCGGTCTTGGAATTCATTTTTTACTTCTTTAGCAATTTGGTGCGTATTCTCCACTGAGAAAAATTGACGGTATTTCCTACTATAACGAATAGTTCCCAGAGGGGACGTCTATATAGATAGTTCGCGATAGTATATATGGAATTGATTTAACTATAATCATTACAACTACACTGTTAAAAAAAATGGTAAATTTAATGTACTGGAACTTGAAATTTGCTAACATAACTCATATTAATTAAGCACTAATGTACTATGCTTGTGAAATAAATATACCAGATATTAAAATGACAAATCTTTTGGTTGAATTTTACAAAAATTTTACTGTAAAATTGCAACGCACATGTGTTTGAAATCTCAGAAACGGTTTATGTAAAAAAGCTTCCAATACTGTTCATTAATTTTCAAACATATCTTTTTTTACAGTGTATAATTTTTGGTCGTGTCGTAACTGTAGACGTGCCCCCTGGGAACTATTTACTATGTAAGCTTTTCTCAGTGTAACTGTAAAAAAAAAATTGTAAATTTAATGCACTGGAATGGAGTTCCATTCCGGTGCATTGCATTTACAATTTTTTATGCAAAAGTGGTATTACATTTAATTCAATGTACACAATTGTGATGAAAAAATAATGAAATTTTACGGTGAAATTGACGTACATTATTAGATTTCAAGGACTCTTATTTCACTCGGTAGCAAAAATCGCAGTTTCAAACCTTGTGAAATAAAATGTTATACGGTACTCGTGTAAAACAACGTTGTGTGACTGCAACACTCGGCAGAAAAAGTTTTTTGCACTAGTATGGTAATGTACTATCTTAGTAAAAATTACAGTAAATTATTAAAAGTACAGTATTTCAAAAATTTTTAATATACTGTACCGTGTTGTTGACACGAACAATTGTACACAAAATTTAACATACCAGTTTACGCATAAAATCTTCTAGTGCATTACATCTCATACGAATTTTATATTTTTTTATAGTACTGGTCAAAATTTTCACCGGTGTTGTCGGTCTTTTTTAATTGTACCAGCCAGTGTTTCTAGGAATTCTATTTTTCTTTCTCATTGATCAATGTCGCAAAAATACCTTTGTTACATTTACTTCCGCTTTTCGCGATCATCCGTTGAATTGCCGTAATTTTTGTAGTTTGGGTTTTACGACAACGGAATCCAGTAGCAAAATATATACGTATAGATATTTTGAGTACGCTCGAAACTCTGATATTTCGTCTGGAAGTGACCGTCTTCCGAGCGTCTGTCCTCCGTTCCGTGCCCATTGTTTGCCCTCGTCGGGATATTTGTCGAAACCTCATGTACAATACATCCCCGCGGATATGTGGTACGCCACGGAATCGGCAAGGTTATTGGAGGATAAAGATGGTTCTCGTTTGATAAGACGCCACTGGCGAGATATCGTTGTTTCAATGCCAGTTCCGTATCTTGATTGGGATCTCGGACCCTCTCTATTATACACAGCGTCGCTGAAGGGGTCGAATAAGAGAGTTAAGCAATACACCCTCGAAGCCGGTAGGTACACGGAACCCCGAGATTGCACGTAAGACTCGATTGGCCTCTCTATACGGTATCTTACGGAGCTTAGACCGGGCTCAACTCTCACCCGGGTAACTCCGCAAGGGTAGTAAATGCCCACGTAGTCGACCGACCACGTCCCCGACATCGGCCCAATGCAGCTCCCTTCGTCGCGGAGCAATACGCCACGCAGAACTCGAAAGTTCCTCACAATTTGGGGGGAAAATGGGCCGCACAGTATGCAAGTTCCCCCCCCCCCCCCTAGTGACGTTCCCATCTTCAAGAACAATTCTTTGTGGCAGCTACCGGTCCTAAATTGCCCAAAGAACCCGTCGTAACTGTATCAGCCCGATGTTCGAGTTAAATTGGAGGCTGCATGAGGCGTGAAATAAGAAAGATCGAGGATGACCGAGGAAAAAGCGGATCCTGACGAGTGTTTCGACAGCTGGCGCGTGGGCGGCCATCGACGCGTGGCCCACCCGAATTTAATAGCTTCTCCTCGACGCATCACATCCATTAGACAGGGCTCTTGTGCCATCGGTGGATCCTTTCGTTCCTGGGGCGGAGAGGATATGGGGAAGGAAAAAAGAAGCGTCCGCCACGTGGGATGCGTGGCGAGGGGTTGTCTTCCGGGATCCTTCCGAGTGAAGAGGGTTTTCCCGTTGGATAGATGAACTCGGAATCCAATCATTCGCTCGGTCTATTGTTCCTTGGAAACGTGCGGCTTCCTTCGAGTGGATCAACGGTCTTACTCCCCCGTTTTGTATCTTAACAGCGGGCTCGATGCATTCCTCCACAGGTGGGAATTTCCTCAAAAAAAACTCAACTGCACCCAAAATGCGTAGAATGCAAGAACACAAATTGCATCGCAAGAAGACATTTTAAGATTTATTATAAAAAAATATCGATGAATCCATATTGATCTCAATAACTAGGCGCCTAATTGTGCCTCGTTACCGAATAAGCGCACGAGACGGACTTGTTCCATAGCGAACAAGGCACCCAAATGTTCTTTCGTCAGCTATTTTTTTTTTTTGCTGCTACCTTCGAGTGGATAAACGGTTTTACCCCTTAATTTGTATCTTAACAACGGCCTCGATTCATTCCTCCACAAGTGGGAATTACCTCAAACTACACCCAAACTGCGTAGAATGCAGTAACACGAACTGCGCCGCGAGAATGCTTTTCAATGTGTATTATACAAAATATCGATGGATCGATCGGTTGGATTAATATGTCAATTGTGTGTAGAGATAAAGCTCAAGCAGGTTTGAATCTTATCACGTCGTTTCGCCCGGTGTCCCACGAGCCGTTGGACGCTCGCGCATTGAGGATGAAAGGACGGTTTGGCCGGGTTCTTGTCGCGGGAGATAAGAAGTGGCTCAACGGAAATCGTTGGCACGTGTGCGACACGGGTCACGCATACGCGCGATTACGAACGGGCACGCAAGCGGAAAGCTATCGTTAAGAAAGTGCCTCGAGCGTTAAAGAAACGAAGTGCGGCGATAGTCTCGAAGGGGCCCCCACGGATAACCGGCGAAAGGGAGCGCACCTGCAGGGGGCTCATATGCCGGCCCCACGGCTGGTCCCACCACCGGAACTCGACAACGACCGTCGGGCTCGCGCACCGTGACGAAGACGTTGCTCGAGAAGTTCGGATTGTTTAAAGGCCCGGAAGTGTTACGTATACTTATGGCCGCAGGTAACACCGGAGGGTCAACTGGGGTTCCTTCTTCCTTGGGTCCTTTAAAACGGTAATTGGCGTCGCAACGGACACCAGCGACTCCCCGAGCGTGTCAATGGCGCGGCCGTTATTCACCGGTACAGAAAGTGAAGAGCACAGAAAAAAAAATTAATTTATTTCGATGTCTCAAAATAATTAAAATAAAATAAAAATGTTTCCATGAGACTTTGGATACGACGTCAATGATAAAAAATTAGGCGTTTTTTTTAATTGCTTGGAATTTTCGTTTATATTCTTTGCGCGGAAATGTCCCACCTGATGGCGCTAATGATCGTTGAAAAAATTCGATATGTCAACATTTTTTTTTAACCTTTTCTAATTGGCAAATATGAGAAGCCCTATTGGGCACCTTTACAATTTTTGTGGACAATTTTTTTTTCGATACTTGGTAACGTATTTCGAAGGATTTTCATGAAACTCTATTATAGGCCGCGGCTACTCACGGAAAAACCAAAAACACAAAGTGCAATATTAAAACCTCACGCTTAAGTTTTCTTGGCTACGGTGTTCGAGAAATCGTAACTCACGGCCTTAGTTAACCTTGTGGGAAAGCCAGCTGTTTTTCGGACGAGGAAGGATAATCCTCGGTCCCTACATTGTCACCCTTATACTGTAAAAATAAATTGTAAATTTAATGTACGAGTTCATAGGTCGTGGGATGTTTTTGAGAAGACTACGGATTTTTTTACTTTGCGGATAATTATTCAAGTTACACACGTGTTATATATGAAAGCAATTGTATCGTCTTACCGACTTAAAAATATAGTAAAAGAATAAACTATTTGAGTATTTAAATACTTTCGGACAAATTATGAACATTTAACCGGGACTAATTACTGTGAATACCAACGCCGAGTATCGTTAACGACGACCATTCATAAAACAATAAATACTACAGTGTAAAAGGGCGAGGTTTCCGTCCCCGATTTAAAGGGTCATTTCAATAAACGAATTATCATTATTATAACCAAACAGAAAATAATGGTGCAATGCTCATTTTTTATTTAAAAAATCTCAGAAAGCGAATTTATTTTGTCGGGATTCGTGATTAATTTAAACCGAGAACAATTATCATAAATAAATTTATTAGAAGAAATATAAATTTCGGTTGAAAAATTCTGGGGCAATCACATACAATCGAGTTCAAATATCACCGTAAAAACATACACAGCAACTAAATCTTTCAAAATCATTTAACTAATTATTTTCTATTAATAATAATACACGGAGATAGCAACCTGATAATTGAATCAGTTGAGAATAAATGAGAATATATTTTTAATATATTAAGATCGAGACGTGTGACAGTGAGTGATGTTTTCGTCGTAGAAACATTTAGCGTTCATAGGAAATAAAATTATACTACTGTCGTATAAAATTGCACGATTAAACGCAAGTCTTTGTACTTAACTTATTCGAGATGATGTACAGAAGAAAGATGAAATAAATTCCTCGGTGGTCAGTTGTTTTCCTCGAAGATCGTGTACGGACTGTATTGAAGTACAATATTCGTCAACTTTCGCTAAAAAAAATCTCAGAAGAAAAAGTTGACGGTGAAATGAAACAGCCAGATAAAAATCTTGGAAATTTGCGACAATTCTAATTTTGTATTACTTTACAAAATTTTTTTTATCTCTTTAATTTTGTATCTCGCGAATTTTCTCTTGTCGAAATCATGCAAGCGGAGAGTCCTGTTAGACGAAAGGACAAGGTCCAATCATACTCATCCCTTCTCCTATAATTTCTCGACTCGCTCGAATTGTAATAATTCGTACACTCTCATTCCCTCGACCCTACCTATCTCTCTCTCCCTATATATATATTTGTTTAAAAATTGTTAGCTCTGTACACGCTACACGGAAAAGAAATTATAAATGTAATTCAAAAATGTGATGAAAAATGAATATACTTTTTCCTTGAAATTAAGTAAATTATTGGAATCAGAGTACCTTTATAGTAAAAATTAAAGTAAATGATTAAAACAAAAATATTTCCAATATTTTTAATGTACTGAAAATTAATTTTCATCACAATTGTACATGAAATTTAATAAACGAGTTTATGCATAAAAACTCCCATTACCAGTACATTCAATTTCGTACCAATTATTTTTGCGCTGTAACGAGTTGACCTGGATAACTCGGGTTTTTCGTACCTCCATCGGGAAGCCGAGATATCAATGCCAGATCCACAACACACATGAAAGGCTCTTATGGCGGCGAATAATTTGTTTCGCTTTTGCACGAAAAACAGTGTGTAAATCAAGCAGGGACCCTGGGGCAAAACGGGACAGTCTGGCAAAAGCGCAATTTTCCAATAACGTTTAGACGGTACAGTGGAACAAAACGAGACTAAATGAGGCATTAAAAAATTATCGGGAAATTGAGCCCCACTCAGTTTTGCCCCACTGTTCCATTTAACCCCGCTCTCCCTAAACGCACATGGGTAATCTATGCGATGTACGGTGTCACGCTCGCCGGGGCTGGCACACATCGAGGCTTCGGTGGTCCGCGTTCCGTTTCGCGAATATGCGTTACCCGCGCCACAAAGCAATTCGCAGAATGTGATGGAGGTAGTGCGGGAGTGGTGCCAGTTCTCGGAAGCCGGTCGAGGTTTGGGAGTTCGAGGGAATCCCGTCAGGTTTTCGGACGGCTATTACCCTTCCCCGCGCGGCCGGGACGGGTCATTGTTCGCCGGAAATCATTAAACTAAAATCTATAACTGCGAGGTAGAAAGACACATACCTAATGCGGTACGACACCGTCGATATTGCAATGGTCCGATGTCGGTACACTGCCCGAAACCCCGAACTCTCCCCAACGATTCTCAGGAAAGCTTTCATGCCAGTAGCAAATTCGCCTCGATTAACAGACCGGCCCCATGGTCCATGGTGTAATCTCTCGCGTAGCTTTGGCCAAAGCATTCCGGACTTGGATCAACTTTGTCGCAAAGGGCCAATCCCGACGTGATGTGTTATGTGTGCTCGCGCGCGCAAGCCAACGATGGATTTCCACTACTGGTCAGATGCAGAAGGTGGGACTGCAAAGCTTGGACTTTCAACGAGTTTCCGGAACGAAAAGTCTACCGCTTTTGACTTTGTATACGTATAATAACGTAACGCGAGAGGGAGCGCAGTCTCTGTCTCTGAAACGGCAAGAACTCAACGAGGACGGGCGATGAATTTATATAACAATTTCACAACCGAGGAGAAAATGAGCCATCAGAAACAATGCGACAGTTAAAGGGTTTAATTCGAACGGTCACAGAGATAGAGGGGAAGGAGGGGGGAAAGCTCGCCTCGCCGTTTGACTGCAGTCCGCGTACGTACCTAACCGGAGAGCCTTCCCTGTGGTATGTATATTAAAGCGGCATGGGGAAGGGTGAAACTGGATGACGGAAAAGAGGGTGAAAGAGAGCAAAGCCGGGGATACTTCCGACTCCGCTGTGTCCGCACACTTGTCTGCATTATTATGCTGGATGGTCTACGGCGGGATAATTACGTGCTTACCTTCGTATCGGATAGATGACGTAAAGAGAATTGTGCTTCTGGCATTTCGCGCTGAAGTTACATATTCGCGTGTCACGAAAGCTTTTCATGAGAAAGTAACGGCGCGCTCGGGGCAAAACGAAAAGAAAACAATTGGTTTTTGGGAATTAACACGTCCCGCTTGACTCCGGACTAAAATTAGGCGGATAACGGGGCAGATAATCTTCTTTTTCTCACTTATCGTTTCGAGACTGTTACACTCTGCCTCTCACAGCTATTGTTTTTGCGTTAATAATTTCTCGGGCTGAATTATTATATTCACTGAATGATTTTCTCACGATCGGTTTAATTTTAATCACATTACTCTTGCACGTTTATTCTAATTCGATTCCTGGTCCGGACGGAAATATCAACTTTCTGCAATCCATTTATGCTCGCGCCAGACGCGAGTCTGCTTTTATTACTTCTCACGTATCGAGTCTTTTTTAATGGTCGCGCGCGGCGTGCGAGCTCAGCATTTTTGGCCGCCTCACGGCAATTAGCTCCATCAAAATTAGTCGGTCTGCGTTCGTCATCTAAGTGGCTTGCAAGAGTAACTCTTCACGTCGACAAGCTGGCCTTCAACCCGTCTCTCTTTGCGCGATACTCTTATATTATAATTAGGGTAAATGTGGGAATATGGACCGTTCCATATATCATTGATTTACGTGTTAATCGAGGTGGGCCATATTCACCACTTTTACCCTAGCCAAACTTTGTTATTTTCGAAGTTTAATAATTATTCATTTCAGCCATTGTACACAGTAATAAAAAGTTTGTACACTGTAAATAACATTTGTTTGAAAATTAATGAACGGTATTGGAAGCTTTTTTACATAAACTGTTTCTGAAATTTCAAACACATGTGTGTTGCAATTTTACAGTAAAATTTG
>JAPYZD010002706.1:0-20418 GCA_030522725.1 Ichneumoninae sp. B BG-2022a
CAACACCAAGTTTTTGATTTTGTTGTTTGGTATTTAGGCTACCAATACCAAATTCAATTTCTTGTTACTCGCTAGCGAATTAACAATACCAAATTTTCGTTTATGTTACATAGTATGTTCCTAACAAAACCAAATTTTAGCGTTTGATATTTGGTTGGTAATTAACAGAATAAGGTATTTGTTTTATTATTTGGGTTCCAGTTAACATCAACAATTTTCTCCTTTAGTTAGTTGGTTAAGAAATATCAATATACCAATTAACTATTTGATAATAATATGCCCAACCCTGGTCCTATTGTTATTACATTGATCTTCATCTTCCTGCGCAGTGACTGAGCAGTCACTACGAAAATCACAATTTTTTACAATAGTTTTCACCACGGTGCTTTTGTCCAAAAAGTTTACGAAGCATTTTGTCAAAACCACTACGCAAACGACCACACCACGGTATCCGTATTAAATGGTGGTTTCGACGGTGGAAACGACGGAAGCGACGGAATATTACCCCGGTCACACAATTTTTTCTTTTACATTGGTTAGCACGATCCAAAAAAAAAAGGTTTGGTAATATTGGACAAAAAATTCGTTTGAATTATGTCAACTTAATATACATTCGGATACTATATTATGAATTTCGGAGAAAGAAAAACCTAACGACTTAAAATTGTGCCCGAACCCGGGACCTCATGCATGTTAACCTAGAACCCTATAGCTATGCTACCGTCTATTGTTTGAATTTTTCGCAATCCTAGCAAGATTGGAACGTAGCAAATGTTTTCTTATCTCAAGTGTAAGTATACAGTCACTACTTTATTTAATTATTGAAATGACAATGTCATTTCAGTATGAGGCTTATGCAGTGTTTCTTTGTCTTAGCATTCATTTTCACCTGTAATTTAGATAAATAAATGCTAATAAAAACAAACTATTGTACCCCAGGTCAACGTTCGATTATTCGAGCAACTGCGTTGCCCGATAGTCGAAGTATATTGCGAATGAATACGGAATTACCAATGAAATAGGACTTAAGCCATCGGCAATGAATTAATTAGTCGAGACTGGTATTGGAAAATACCGAGACATCGAGAGAAGACAATCGGAGTCTGCCCGAGGAACAGGGAATCCGGAAGCAGTAATTGTTTAAACAATTATAATTAAACATCTAACACCGACAAAATTAAGCTGCCGTGCCTGCTGGTCTTATCCCTATTTATAGGGGACCACGTAAATCGGTACGGTTCATTACATATAGAATATAGAATAATAGAACTTGGTAGCCCTTCAGGGGCCTTATTAGAAGATACGAGTCTGCGATAATACGGTCATACAGCGATATAAAAGTCCTTTGATAAAAAAATAAATAAATAAATAAAAATAAAAAAAACACACACACACAAAAAAAGTGAAACAAATCTCATGTGACAAGTGATTGAATTTGAGCGGGCAAGCCAGCATCCCTGGGCCTAGATCCCCATCACATCTTCGGCTAATGATACGCTCGCGCTACGATAACGTTACGCTAAGGGTAACGCTACGGCAATACGAATGTGAATTCGATGCCGTGTCAGTGACAGATTAAAAGAAAACATTTTAAAAATTAGCTCCAAAATGTATTTTTTGCCCGCCTACGCTAAAAAGTCCACATTCCATGCTTGCAACGGGGGCGGAAAGTTGTCTATTCTTGACCAGCGGGCGAAAAAGTAACGCAGCGGGCGGAAAAGTAGCTACAGCGGACCGAAAAGTAACTACAGCGGGCCGAAAAGTAGCTACTGCGGCGGACAACTTTCCATCCTCATTGCAGGCATAGAAATGTGGACATTTTTTAGCATTGTCGGGCAAAAAATATCGTATGCCACTTGGGAGGAAGTGCCTTTTCAACTCGTGCGATTTTCTGCCCTCGCTTCATTCGGGCATCAAACTTCGCACTCGGTAAAAAGACGCTCTTTCCTCCCTTGTGGCATAATATACTATTTTATCACTCGTCCATGTGATCGCGGCACTTTACATGGCAGTCTTGCGAGCCGAAAGCGGCCTATTGTATAACAGTCGTGGCCCTGTGGTGAAATGACAGAGTCGCGCATGCGCAGTTCGCATTCCGTTCAATTTTCGTCCCGAAAGTGAACAGTTCGCATTTTGTTCAATTTTGTCCCTTGGGATTGTTATCTTTCGACGTTTTCCAAGCTGAAGACTTAGGGGAGAGCGGGGCAAAATGGGGCAACGGGGCAAAACGGGGGTTTTTGAGCAAAACTAAATTTTCTAATAATTTTTTAATCGGACAAGGTGGCAAAAGTGGGCAGAAAAGCCTGATGTATCCGATAGGGCGAATTCGGGCATCCAAAAATTATTGGAAAATGACGTTTTGCCCCGCTCTCCCCTATGTTTATATTTTTAATATAGAAAAACAAACGTTTATTTTATGAAAAAACCTATTATTGCTACACGGAAATTTAAATTTTTGTCATACCGCGTTTATTTATGTAAAACAGTTTGACGGTTGGCACATATTTAGCTAATGATACGCTCATGGTACGATAACGTTATATACGCTAACGGTAACACTACCGTAACCCAAATGTGCATCCGATGTCAGACAGACATCGTGACAGACACAGACTAAAGACAATACATTTCGCTTGCTCGCGCTTCGCAAGCAACTCCGAAATGTATTTTCTTAAAAGTAAAAAGAAAAGAAGAATAGTATATTGTGCAACAAGGGTCGAAAGTTGGCGATTGCGACGAGTGTAAAGTAATCACACGAGTCGCAATCGCCAATTCGACCCTCGTTCCACATCATACTTTTTGTCACAAAGGCATGAATCTGCGGCACTTGGAATGGCAGTCGCGCGAGACGAATACTGAAAAGTGAGCTTATGCTCACTTAAAGCTGGAGACATACCTATGAGTTTGCAGTACTCACACGAGTTAGAAAAAGTGTTTCGCAAGAGGGATGTACGAAAGAGTGATGAAAAAATATCACCCGGATATTGCGAGCGAGATGGCCACGTGGCCCACCGCCATTGACTAAATCAGCGGGACATCGCCAACTATTGCGGGTGGTGGCCCACCACCATTGACGTGGCCATATCACCCATTTTCCGGGAAAACGGGTGCCACTGCTTAAATTTAGAAAAGAAATTTTATGCGCCATGTTGATTTACCAGCAATGTTATAATTTAGTATGTCTCCAGAGCGCTACAAATATAGCTCGAAAAATTTCTGGCTACCTCGAAGTAGGGATTCACCGCTCGTACTAATCCTCGCACGCAAACGGCAGCGCCATTCGTTTGTTACGTCACGGATAAGATAGATATTACGGGTAGCCATTTCACACTGATTTAATTCACTTGGGTGTCGACCCTTCACTGGATAAACCCCCAAACATTCGAGTTAATAGCTCTCACACAGCACTCACAGTAGCTAACTGAGTTTCTGCGAATATAACAAAACATTAAATTGGAGTCACATGATGTATATTTTCTTTTCAGTAATAATTTCAGTACATAAATAAATTAAGAATTCATCGACCATTTGCATCAGATAAGAAGACGTTGCCAGGAACGTTCAAGTCTTGCCAGGAATCAGAAAAATTAAAAAAATGGTATTAGAGTATCAAAGTGGGTCATCGCAGTGAAAAGCATAACTCCCGTTTTGTGCCCTGGGGGCAGTCGGGAGTTAAAATAATATAAAAAATAATATACGGTAGCGTAGCGTACAGGTTCATCAGGCTAGCACGCAAAAAGTCCCGAGTTCGAGCCCAAGTACCTATATGTCGTTGGGTTTTTCTTTCTTCGAAATTGCGTAATATAGTAATAATGTATCCTGATTTCATATAATCCACGATGATGATTCAAACAAATGTTTAGCAATATTACCGGACCGAATGTACCAAACTCGCTGAGCCTATATCGAACGAATCTAAGGCTGTTAATTCTTCGAGCAAGATTAACGGAGATTTATAGCTTTTCATAATTAATTACTCATTGCCAATGTAAATTCGCCAATGAGGTGTGTATATCCATGACCCGTCGACTCTGACTTCTTCCATGTAAATGAGTAACTTGAAGTTTTGTTAAATTAAAAAGAGTTTATTGGTAATACAGGTATACATGGACGAAAAGATTACCATGAATAAAAAAAGAAAGGTATAAAGCTATACTAGCTAAATATACGATACATTATTTTATAAAACTAAGGCTCAAACATATGGACGGATTTAAGAGGAAAAATGATTAATTAATCGTTTCGCTCCTAGAAGGAAAAAATATCCTTCTTAGTGCGAAAACAATTTATTCCTCTCGGTGAAATTTAATCTAAATTCCGACCCCGAGAAAAGAGCGACCGAGCGAGATGCTTAACATAAATCGCATTGCATTGCATTACATTACATATGAATTTCGAAAATGACGTAACGATCAGTAACGCCCGCAGGAACAGTGGCAGTGATTTTCGTTTTTTTTTTTTTTTTTTTTTTTACTTTACTGTTGCGCGACCATTGAATATTTTGTACTGTTTCTATAAAAATCTGGGTTCATAACACATGCGATCTTCGCGCGATAGAGTTCCTGAGGATAAACAGGATTTTCTTTGTAAATATAATGCTAATATATTAAGACACGCCAATTGTAATATATTTACAAGACATAAAGGACAAATCGTTTTGAAAATTGAATCCGGTTACTTCGCTTGGCTCTGTTCTCACATCGGATTTTTTACAAAGTTCATCTACTGAGAATGAACGTGAGTATAATTGTACTTATCGTCGCGATCAGCGAATACTCAATGGCAGATGCTCCGGCGTTACAATCAACGATTCTTCTCGCTCTCATGAAATCCGCACCAAGATAAGCGCTGAATTCGCGTTTCTCCGGCGGTACGACGACGAGCTGTTGCGTGGCGTCTTGGAAGATGAGATCGCTGTATGGCGGTGCACTCGAGAACATACTGAAACTAAATTCGTCCTCGTCCTTTCTCCCGTAAAACTGTTGAGCGTAGATGAAAAGATTGATGTAAGCGTTTATCCGTGTCTCGTTGTATCCGTAATAACCACCTCGAGTCACAATTGCGTTCGCCATTACTTTGCCGAGATTGCAACGGCGATAATCGTTGCTCGGCCGTCGGGTACCGTCCGGACACAAAAGTTCGAAATCTTTGGTGAACGTGTTCCGGGCCCAGAACTCTTTTCGTTTGCCATTCGTGTTTTCAGCCACCGTCGTGTGCTTGACGAAAGCAACGTCACCGCCACCCTCGACGAGACACCTAAATGCACCAGTGTAACCGAAGTAATCCTCCGAAGCGTCGCGACGACAGTAACGATAACTCGCACCGTGACAAAGATCGCACATGTTGTCGTAAGGCACCCCGATATTGTATTCCGTACTGAGTGCCCCGGGTACGCAGGATTTCGAGAAATATTCGGCAGCGGCACGAACTGAATCGCAGCCGTATCCGCGAATCCAACCGTTCGATAAGAGATATGCCAATGGATATATCCAACCGGCTGCCATGTTTATACCCGTGTGACACGTGTATTTATTCTTCAGATAGGTCAAATCTGTTCTGTCGTCGGACTCTTTCGCCACAGCGACGACGTAGTACTCAGGCGTTCCGAGATTGTACACTTCAGATATAAATGGTACCTGCTCGTAAAGCAAACCTGCCGTGTAAACGTCGCTTGCATCCAAAACTGTTATGTCCGCTTGACTGAAAAAGACAACAAATATAAAATACAAAAACAAACAGAATGAATAGTGAAACAGGCAGTTGGAGAAGATTAAATTATTCAATATTTCTTTGTCTTCACTCACCCATTTTGTATAGATTGCATACAATGAATTTGACTGCGTCCTTTATAACAAACCAGCTGCGGTTTCAACAATTGAGCTTTCAATGCAATCTGGAAGTAAACGCATTTCAATTTTAACATCTCTTTTTGGGATCATTCACATCGGTCGTGACGTTTTTTGCGTGTTGTTTTTATCCAATTCTTTATAAAAAATTTATTTCCTTCCAAATATATATTATACACATAAATCATACACCATATACCGTCTTGAAAGCAATTAATTGGTAAGATACTCACTCGCATTTTAACACATTTCTCCATTTCCGGATCTGACGTAACGCACAGAGTCATCGAATTAACGGTGCAACGTCTCACATTCATAATCGAATTCAAAGCTCGTCCGAGATACTTGACGTAATTTTGATCCGTCTCCCTTATGGGAACGAAATCACCGGCAGTATCCTGAAGTATAAAAAATTAAATGTAACGTGTAAGTTTTATCATAATGATAAACAAAAAAAAAAAAAGAAATTTAATTAATTTCCTTTTTTTTTTTTTTAACGGAACGCATTAATACCGAAAACAGTAAATTGTGCTGCGATCCGTATCTGGGCGCCGATTCAAAGATATTGAAGAGTTCCAAAGGCAACATGCTCATTGAATTATCATCACGATTTTTGTTGTTGTCGATCAAGTCATATCCATTCAGATTGTAATTGGGGCTTCGCGTAGTTTGACGAACACTGCTGTCGTAACGATTATCGAATTCGTTCAAATTGTGGTAAGGATTGTTGTAACGATTCTCGTCGTTTCTGTCGTCGAATATTGGCCGATTTTCAACATTCGACTCACGATTGGCGTATGGATCGGTCGTGTTGTTGGGAAAATTGTTTTTGCCAAAGAGCCGAACTGCCTTCTCCAAAAATTTTTGATAAATCCATCGGATCTCGGGTCCTGTAGCCGACGAAGCGACAATAGCACGGGATGGGACTATGCCCCAGTTGCAGGTATGATAATCGTCGACGCGGGCTCGCGATCCATTAAGACAAATTAATTCAAATTGATCCTTTGTGACAGAATCTGTAAATATTTAGAATGTAAATTGTACATCGCGCAAGCCTTATCACTGCCTATTGACAAAATATACCCACTCAGATCAAAATCTGTTGATGTCATTTCCAGAACGGTCGTATGAACGAGAAAAGCTATATCGCCAACTTCGAGCAAGCATCTGAATGCGCCTTCGTATCCCGCGTACGGATCCGCGTTTGTACATCTTCCACCGGGTACTTGGCCTATGCAAAGCTTGCACAGATGATCAGAATTATCACCCAATGGATTGTAACGATCTATGAGCGAATTTACAGCGCAACTTGGTCCAAAGTAATTTATGGTTGATTTAACGTGATTGTTACAATCGATTACTTCCAAACCACCTTGTCTCATGAGCTGCAAAAAAAAAAAGAAAAACCCAATTGGAATTTCAAAGAGACAAAAGATTTTGTTTGAGAAAACTTACAGTTTCCAAAGGAACAATCCAGCCGGCAAGAGTTCCAACTCCGGCGAAGCACGCTTTAGTTCTTCTCAAGTCATATAGAGTATTAATACTCGGCAGTGTACCTTTTTTCACAACAGCCACTGCATACTGATACAGCTGTTTGCTTCCGTTACCGTGAGCTTCTTGCATTATGGGCAGCAAACTGTGATACCTTCCGGCTGTGAAAACTTGGCCAGGATCCAACGTGGTGAGCTGTGCCAGTTCGTTGTCCAGCATAGTCATGCATTCCTCCTTGTTAAAGGCTTGCTTGCACTTCAATGAAATATAATAAGCTCCGAAGTATGAAATCTCTCTGTTCACTGCCAGAGAGAACGCGGTGCACTTGTCCTGCTCCTCTTTGGAAACTGTACACCATGTTGCTGTGCTATTAATATTTTCACCTATAAAATAGTGAAAAATATTAGTTTTTTTATTTATCACATCGACAGGAGTTGTCCGCGACAATTGCAAAATAATATTCTGTAAAATGAGTTGGAACAAGGCCACGCCCAATATTAATCCATGGGATCCATTAATTCAGTCGACGAGCATTACAATTGTAATGTAACCAACTCTTTTGACGACATAAATTACATTCTATGATTCACTGGATTAATCACTGCCCTTTTCAGACGATGACGCCTATCGACGATATTCACCACGACGGAACGTACCCTTTCTTTTACATTTATTAATATAATTACCGTTTGCTGTGTCAAACGCAGCAACGAATAGGGTCACACACAGTACCGCGACAGCGGCACATGGCAGGCATGACATTTTTACAAGTCGTTAATAATTTTTGTTTATTGTTGTTTTAAAAAAAATACACCTAGTGCGCGATTAAAAGTGTGGGACGATCGTTAGCGGGCGTCGGCCTCTTCTTCTTCTTCTTCTTTATTGCTTGGAAGCTTACAAGTTTGTCCGCGCCAGTCCGCGCCCGTCCGCGCAATGCGCAACTCTTTATTTTTTTATTTTCCTTTAGGATCATTTAGGATTTATGAGCCCCGGGCTCCATCTCGTGGTGCTGGTGGTGAGCTCCACTCCGGTGACCGGTGAGCACCAGTGAGCACCGGTGAGCACTGGCAGAGGCACTGGTGATCACCGGAGAGAATCGTGCAATCGTGTACCGACTTGTATTTTTCGAGAATTCATAATATTAATAATAAAGAGTAAATATCATACGTTCAGCCTTCGTCAGTGATACATCGGAAAAAAAACAAATAATTAAGAGTTTTAAGAACAATGCCGTCAATAACGCGTTTACAAAAATACGTTATAATTGGTGTCGGAACATTGGGGGGTGCTGGACTTTTTTACGCAAATGTTTACGGCGATCGTGGACATCCTCAAGTGAGCAATTCGTGGACAACGAATTTTACGCCTTCGGTTAAGTGGGACAGTAACTGGGACAGGTTTATATGGATATTTTATCGAAATATATGTATAATATTAAAAAAAAACCCACCATTGTATTTATATTGCTATATTTTCCAGAACAGGAAAACATAACCTATACGCCTTACGTTGCCTGTAACTCAATTACAAAACAAACAAAAACAACAATGTTGCAGAAGAGATCCAAAGAGTCTGGTGAAACCCGCAAAGATTAACAACGAGTCGGATGAGAACAAACGGAATGAGGAGTACGAGACAAAAAAGTCCAAAGCTACAAGGCACTTGATTCTGATACGTCATGGTCAATACAATACATTAGGAAAGACCGACGCGGACAGAGTCCTGACAGAGCTCGGTTAGAATAGATTCAACAAAATTTTTCATTCCCTCCGCCGAGCTGTCAACAAATAAATGGATTTATAAATTGTTTAATCATCTACAACTTTTCTAAAGGTAGACTTCAAGCCGAATCTACCGGAGCAAGACTGGCCGAATTAGCGCTTCCATACACTCTCGTCGTAAGATCTACTATGAGCAGAGCTCAAGAGACCTCCAAGATTATTGAGAAATTCTTGACGGGCGTTCCCGTCGAGGATGATGGATTGCTCATAGAGGGTGCGCCAATTCCACCGGAACCGCCGCTTGGTCATTGGAGATCCGAAAGATATGTTAGTTACTAGTTTGATCAATTTGTGTTTTCGGACAATGTGTCATTAATCCATAAGATAATGAAATTACATAAACTTTTGTCTATCGCAGTTCTACGAGGACGGGCCAAGGATAGAGGCAGCTTTCCGAAGATACTTCCATCGCGCTGATCCCGATGAGGAAAAAGATTCGTACACACTTCTCGTTTGTCACGCAAATGTCATTCGATACTTCGTATGCCGGTAAAATTTATGGCTTTCTTGTTTATGAGACAAAATCATACCGTTTTAACACAATCAAAATATTTCAGTGCTCTACAGTTTCCGCCTGAAGCGTGGTTGCGGATATCGTTGAAAAACGCGAGCATCACCTGGATCAGTATCGTTCCCAGTGGCCGGGTTACTCTCCGATGTCTCGGCGACGCCGGTCACATGCCACCACAAAATCTCACAACTACTTGAAATCTATATTAAATTTTTTTGTCGATACGAAACTGTTTCGTTCGATAATTCATATCGTATGCAGAAATACACATGATATTATTTGTACACGTCAGAGAATCGGCCGCGTAATCGAGGATATTGAGATAACGCGAAAAGAAAAAATATGAGAATAAGCGCTTCGCCGCGAAAATATTTATACAATTATATTGCAGCGGGGAAACGATTTGTGCCTATTTTCGCGACCAATTCGTTGACTCGACATTGTATTATCAATATTTACACCAAGCATTTACATGTTTGTATCGTATTGTCATCTTGCTCGTTGAACAAAATGGTATAAAATGTATTTATCTATTTAACGCTCTCCAAATCCTCCATCAGAGAAGTGAGGAATGTATTGCCATTGATCAACTTGGTCGTTCCTACAACGAACTCGACGTTCACTGAAAGGAAAAACGAAACGGTTATTATTATTATTATTATTATTATTATTATTATTATTATTGCTGCTGCTGCTGCTGCTGCTGCTGTTGCACTTACGATCTTCTTGTTGCGATAAGAATCGGAGAGCAGAGATTTCCGCGTAAGTGCAGCCTCCGATGAAAAATACGAGAACCAATCTCGGTGGTTCTGAAGTTGAATCCTCGCTCGTTATAGAGTTTCCTGTATAATAAAAGAAGCTTCGTAAATGCAAGTTCATTCTAATTAAACAAAAAGAAAGACATATTTCTCGCAGAGGAAGCTTCCGCAATTATTGGCTTCCGAAAGTCAGAAACCGAAAATGAATAACATACATTATGAGAGAATGCTTTGTCAATACATAGCTACGTGGAAATTAATTTTTACTTCGAATAGCGTTGTTGCTTCTCAAATTGCTGTTGACCGCCGGACCCGGTAACAATCCTAAAACATCGTTCAGACCTTGCCATCCCCCAGGCTGAACTAGTTGCTCCGCTAGTCGTACGCTCAGAGGAGCGTAAACGGAATGCACGTAGCTTATATCTTTCGGAGCTATTTCGCTCTCATCCTCTACCGTCAATCTCAGAGCTTTGCGCAAAACCGCGTATTGCCTCACCGACTGTTGGGACCTCAGCAATCCAGCCTTTTCGAGATTCAACAGAGTTGGCAGATGCTGATAGCCATAGGTCTGTACGATCTCTTTTTTGTAATAGTCCAAAAGCTTGGGCTTGAGACCCGAATTCGTTAGCGATTGTATGCACAGCAGTCTCAAAACTTTCAACAGCGGTTTCTGCTGCGCTATCGAATCCTCGATATACGAGTTTGGTTTGTCCGTGTCTATGCAGTTGAGTAATTCTTGTTCGACTTGAAGAGATTCCAAAAAGTCGTTGCTGTCTGTCACCTCTTTTACCATTTCGGCTATCGTAGTGTCTGTAACAACGATGACAATAACAAAAACCTAATTGTTTCTTTTTAATTTTGTACTCACGTCTGGCCAACGACTGCTTTGTGGCGAGCATGTGCGGCAATCTTGCCACAAATTGCTTTATCTCTTGGACAGTCTTGTCACCGTGTCTCTCGTCGAATTGTGACGATATAACTTTGGCCTTTTGACTGAGAACCGGTCCCACGCCATTGAAGTTTTTATCTCTGAAAAAACGGAATGTCCAAATGATGTACAGTAGAGCTTCAATTTTCTGAATACCCATTATCTGAACCCTCTGTTATCCGAACCGCCGCCGGTTCAGGTAAAGTATCAACTATCCGAAATATTGAGTGAAATTCTTGTGTCCTTATGTTGTTGCGCGTTACAAACAACAACACGTTTCAAGAACGATCGAACTCGCATAGATTCGCACGGCATTATCGTGCATGCACATCAGTCGTATGCGCAGATTTATGACTTTCTCAGACCGAACAAATAGATACATACGTATTCACAATTTATTTTCGTTAATCTACGAGTCTCGTAGTTTAGTGCGTTATGGCTTCAACGCTCAGTCATTCCACCTCTAAGCGTAAGCATAATGTACTTACGGTGTAAAAAAAATAAGAAATTCTTTTGAAACTCGATAATGGAGATTACTCAAATATCTCTGACATTACGAAAAATCATACAACGTTCGTGCGCCAGATGAAAATTGTGGATTTTGTGAGAAAAACGGTTTGAAGTTACCGTTGAATATTATAAAAATACATGTATGACGTTATTCCTCAAATGTATATCATAATTATTTGAAATATATTCGTACTGTAATTTTTTCTACATGTATCGCGCAATATCGGTTAACACAGCTTCACAGTTCTGTTATCCGAATTTTCGTTAATCCAAACTCCAGTCACAATTGATTCGGATAATACAGGTTTTGCTTTTTTTTTTTTTTTTTTTTTTAATGATATATACGTTGGTAAGGTACTTGCATACCTTATTTCGGCAAACAATTCTTCACCGGAGTTGAGAATAATCTGTTCTTTTTTGTCAAGTGACATGACGGTCGGCGAATCATCCAAATTGTGAAACTTTTCGGGTGGCAGATGGACGGTTGCTAAAGAAAATAAATGTTTATATATATATATACCCTGGTGAAAATATTTCTCTGACAATTTGTCTGAAAAACTCTAAACGGATCGTTTCGTGATTTTCATTAATTTTTCCGAGATTTTTCTCTGACTTTCTCTGATATATGTTAAATATCTCTGCCATTTTCTCCGAACAACCTCCAGCAATCACAGTATATCAGAAATATGCAGTGTATTTTCCTAAAAATTCTGTATACCTCTGATTGTCTCTGATAAAGTACGTTAAGAGAAAATACGAGTTGTCTCTTTGATTTACGCATTCTGTTACTTGTACCAAGAGTCGACATTTTCAGAGAAAAATACGTTTTATTTTTCGGAAATGCTATGATGATCCCGGATAATGTTGGTTCGGAGAATTTCAGAGAACTTACGAGTTCTCTCTAGGATCTACTCATTTTGTTACTCGAACAGTATATTTTATGTATACCTTATATGAGAAATTCACAAAAAATTTGACTATTTGAGAAAATACTTTCTGAATATAAAAGAGGAACGGCTTAGAATATCAACAAAGTTCATAGTTTTTGAGGGAATTTTTCAATGAAAATCAGAGATTTTCAGAACAATTAGGGTAATTAATTTTCAGACAAATCTTTGACTTTCTCTGAAAAGTACGAATAGTGAGAGACGTTCAGAGAAATTTTCAAAGACTTTCAGATATATTTTCAGAGATATTCAGAGAAATACTTTCGTCAAGGTGTGTATATATATATATATATATATATATATATAATAAATGAATATGTATATAAAGAATGGTATTACTATTTTTTATGCCAAATATTTCATCTATGAGACCCTCGTACGTCAGCTGAGTGACCAACGGTGACAAGAGATCAATACTTCGATCTAGCAGGAACAGATGCTCGATAGTTGTTGATTGAGCATTGTTCGATTTAACATTCTCCTCTTCTCTGTCCAAGCGTTTCAACAGTTCCCAAACTTTGCTGGCTGCAGGTCCTCGTCCTGTCACCCTTGAAATTTTTCCATACAATCTCTGCAAACTCTGTATGGCTTGAGCCACCTGATAGAGGGAGGATGGGTCGTTTTCCAGATAAAATTCTTTGAATGTGTGGCTCAGCTCCATGGATACTAGATCGCTGTCGAATGGAAACAGATCGCACGGGAATTCCTCTATTAACGTGAAACTGCCAAATACACCTCGATTCTGTAATTTCTTCTCGCACAGCAAACTCTTTCGTGGTACAAAGAAGATGTGAAACTCCTTGCGTTGTCTGTTTTGTTCGCTGAGGCAAAAGTTTTTTAATTATATATATGTGAACTGTAAAAAAAAAAAAAAAAAAATTCTAATCACCCGTGAACATTCTCAGCGATTAAGTCTATCAATTCCATGCGAGGTCTCGTTATGAATATAATGTTGGCGACATTGGTAGATGGTAGCTGTCCGCCGCACAGAGGATACATCTTGACAACATCATTCTCCTCCAGTAAATTGTATTTAGCAACAAGACCAGTTGGGCCGGCGAGCGATTGGTCCCACACTATTGCCTGTTGTATTTAATTTTTTTTATAACTTTTTTCGTTAATAAAGAATAATGTAAAAAGTACTTGCAAGCGAAATATTATACGATTAATGAAATATTAACGAAAAGTTGTCAACGTACCTTAGTTCCGTCACACTTTTCGAGCAAACATAGCAACGTCTTCCTAGCTTGTTCCTGTATCAATCCTATGTTAATTCGTCCACCGGACAAATGTGCCGACGACATTGTTAAGAAACGTTTCGAATAAACTTGAAACAAATTTTTATATTGTCATCTATCGTTAACAGGCGAGGAGATCAGCTGATTGTTGGCGCAGTGATCCGAAATGACCGGCGTTACTTCAATGCGGAAAATTACGGTCATCTCGGTGGGTCCGTCTTTCGACGGTTACCGTCAAATAATTAAAACATCTAAGTATCTATCTATAGAAACTATTTATTTTAACACCTTTCGAGTTTTTGTTTTTGATTCATTTAAAGTACTTAATCTCGTGCTTGTTTGCATAAACTACGTGTACTTAAACAATCTATGAAAGTAAAGGAAACGCAAATTATCAACATATATTTTTTTTTAATAACTGAAAATAACGTAACATTTTATAATTCTCCGAGCTTTTCACATCGTATAAATCGGGAACGAAATACGTTCGATAATTTTTATTTATTTTTCGTATGAGAAAAAAAATAAAAGAAAAAAAAATAAACATCGATTGATCGAAGTTAATCGAAAGTAATCGATTGTCGAACGAATGAGCATAGAGCCCCCACACTTTGTACTGCTAGCGCGTGAGTGGCAGCAGCACCTAGCGGTAGCATTGTCGTGTGTTGCGTGTGCGTTCGCGCGCCCGCGCGAGCGTGTGTGTGTTGTGTGTGTGTGTGTGTGTGTGTTACTGTATACTATAATAAAGTGGCGGTAGTAAAAACTTTATAGCTCGCTGCAGCTCTCGTCTCGCTGTTGCTTCAGTAGTCACGGGTATGTATTGGCGAGTGATGAGGTTCAACGCACAGTACACACATATGTGTATTGAAAAGTTTTTTCGTAGGTAGATCGAGCAAGTAGTGCCGAGTTAGTGTCTCAGTGGAGTTTTTTCACATTTCGCCCCGAAAAAAATCATATTGTAATTTTATCGCCACAGTAGACGACAGTAAGCAAGCGTGCTCGGGGGGGGGGGGGGGGGGGGGGGGGGGGGGGGGGGGGGGGGGCAGGGGGGGCCACACACGGCCTTTCAAGGCCTTGTTCAAAAAAAAGTGCCGACAACATCGTGAGACTGCGACGTCGGTCGATGCCTTTTCTTGTTGTCGGCCGCCGTGTGAGCATTAAGGAAAAGAGGCGGGGTTGTGCACAGAGGAAAAAGAGCGGAAATTCTTTGTTGTATCAATATTACAATGTCAAGAATCGGCGAGAGACAGAGTTACGCTCAGACGTACAAGCTGGTCGTAGTGGGTGGTGGTGGTGTCGGAAAATCTGCGATCACGATACAATTCATACAGGTAAGCTTTTTTTTTGTTTTGTGGTTCCCAACAACTTAAAAAAAATATTTATCGGCTCTGCTATACATTTTTTAAAAACGAAAAATCTTTGTCGGCTTTTAAAATTGTCGCGCACACACACACGCACACACGCACGCGCGGGCGCGCGCGCGCGCCACACACACACACACACACACACACGCGCGCGCGCGCGCGCGCGCCCACACGCATCACTCATACACATGCGCACGCGAGGGCGCGCGCGATAACGTTTCGCGAAACAACGCGCGAGTGTCAGTTAGAGTTTCGTAACGCTTCTCCGGGCTCGTAGAGTCATAACTACGTCACTTTCTTTATTAGCACTGCGAGCTTCTCGGATTACAAGAGCTGTACAAATCCTGTGGCCCCGGTTAAGCCTTTGAAGGCATCGTCGGCCGAAACGACAACTCGACTACATGTGTGTGTGTATTCTGAAGATCAACTATTAAACGCATTTGAAGAAAGTTTTGTAATACGCCTTATATGGTTTTTTATCGAGTCCCGGGAAGCGTCCCGGTGCGCAGAAACGTCACGGCAAACTGGAGTACAGCCGAGTCGTCATCCCGCGCTGTTTTACTCTATCTCCTCATCGGATTACTGTACGAGATAGCAAAGTATTTTGGAAAGTATATTGCAATCGTTGGAATGACTCGGTACACGTTGTTTCCTTGACAATTCGATTGTGAATCCAATCCCTACCCGCACTCGATTGAATGAGAACATACTATACGACTTTTTTGAGCCCGGATTGACAAGCGCCATGAAAAGTAGCGCGCCATTGGCGCAATATATTTGCGACATGTGCAGCACATGTGCAGCACATGTCGCAATTACTGCTTGTCTATCTGGGAATATACGAGAAGAAAAATGTGTTAACCCTTTCAAGTATGTACCTATGTAGGTTAGACCGGGGCAAAACGGAGACGCTAAGCAATAAAATTTGCTACAGCGATACCGAAAGCATAGATCCATCGTTTTTCACACCAAAGTTGTATTGCCACCGGTTTTGAAAGGATATTAAAAAAAAAAAAAAAATTTAATAAAAAAAATTAAAAAACACCATCTGGGGCAAAACGGGGTACCCTTCGATTTGACTTGCGGCAACTTTTATTAGCTTCATTATTATCCTATTTTGCTCCATGTCGATATGACATTTCATGTCCCCATTTTGCTCTGGTTTCCCCTACATATGCGTTACATTTTCGAAGAGACAACAATCGGAGAAATAACGAAATTACTGATCCATTCAGCATGCGACACGATATTTTAACGATATATCTAGCGGTTAAGACGTGTCTAGTGCATCAATGAATCGTCGAATAACTATCGCTACGGCCGAAATAAAAACGAGGGAAAAACAAAAATTATTTATCTTGGAGACGTTTGGGTCACGGTCAGATAAAAGTTATTTCTGTTCTACATTAAATTTATCGTTTCTCTTCCTTTCTCTTCGATTATAACGCAATCCAACAAGCCGTTGCGCAATGAGATGGAGTAATGTCGGACACTAAAATCGAGCGATCAGGTTAGCCGAAAAAGAAGAAGAAGAGAAGAAAATTAAAAAAATAAATATATATATATATATATATATATATTAATATGAGCCTTTCCCGGAGCGTAGATGCAGTGGGTGTCGCCGTAGCTGTAAGCACGCACAAAGACGCTTGGGCTCTTGCCGCTGTCGTCTGCCGCGTCTGCCGCGCGTTTTAAGCCTTGATGCTAAATTCGAAAGTCTATATTTATTCGAACGATTTTTCACGGACACCCTGGGACGGCAGCGACGAGTACTAATATCGCCCACATTATTATTGAACCTTGAAGAAATAAATAGATCAGAACACGCCTCCCGACTATAACCATTTATCAACAATCTCGATGTACCGTACGCAGAATGAAAAAAGTTAATTCACTGAAAATGACGAATGTGCCTATGGAAAATACATAACAATGGATACGTTTTCGTCCAATACCATTGATTTCGTTCACAAAATCGTTATGGCGAAATAAATTTTTTACCTTCGATTGTCCGAGCCTCCGAGTTATCTGAGTCCTCCACGTTAACCGAGGTGTAAGCTCGGATAATACGGAAAACTCGGATAAAGCAGCATTTTCTCGCGCGGAGTCGTAACTGCTAATTGCGTGCTGTAAATACATAGGTTCCGATTCTAGAGTCAATGGTAGAACATCGCGATGTCTCAAAAAAGGAAAAAAGTCGTAAATTGTAAGTGGTGTGTTATTTTTTAAACATATAATAGTGTTATTTTTTAAACATATAATAGTAGGGGAGACCGGGGCAAAATGGCACAGCGGGACAAAACGGGACTGTGAGAGCAAAACTCGATTTTCCAATCATTTTTGGATGCCCAATTTTGTCCCAACGATACATCCAGATTTTTAAACCCGTTTTGCCCCACATACCACCATCGCCACCATTTCAAAGTTATTGGAGAATTACGTTTTATCTCATTATCCCGTTTTGCCCCGTTGTGCCATTTTGCCCCGCTCTCCCCTATTACAAGTTTGCATTGAGTATGTTATCCGTGTTGTCCGAGTTTTCGCTTATCCGACCTACGCTCTCCCCACATTACCTTGGATTCAACTGTAATGTTCAACTGTAATGATGGCAATGATGGTGGTCATGATGATGATGATGATGATGATGATGATGGTGATAATAATAATAATAATAGTAATAATAATAAAGAAAGAAATATATTATGATGTTATTATGTTAACACTTGCTTTATTTTGGTTAACATTTGTATTTGTATCTAAACTGTAAAAATTGAAAATGTAAAAGGGTTCGTTCCGTAAATAAATAGAATAAATAATAATAACGACAATAATAAAATATTTTGACATTAATTGAAAAGCAGATCAACGATTGTCGGCCTGTTCCTGGATTGTTTCGCAAATGCGTTGGTAGAAAAAAGCTCGCTCGGGTTAGCTTGTCCGATACAGAATCCGATAATCATGAATTTATTATTGATTAATAAAAAAACTTTAAACTCTTGGATTCTATTGCCGGTAAGCGACATCGGTACCATGAGCCGACACGCGGGTCCGACCGGCGGAGATTTAATTTTCCTCGCGTGTGAGAAACGTGTTACCACTTGCGTACAGATAAAACGACTCGATAACAGTTAAGTCAATTGGTCAACTTGAGCTTCGGGAGCGCTCGAATTGTGATTAATTCTGACAATAAGATCGTCGAATAGTTTTTATTCGAGGCGATGAAGCGGGCTCAATGACGATTTCGGTGTCTCAACCACCGAGTAGGTGAGTTAGCAACATAAGCTTGACTGAGCCTCTCGTTGATGTTAAATACGGCGAAACTCACATGGTCAACTTTAACCAATCAACCTTATTATTATTCCTCAATGAGGTAGTGGAGTCAACCTCAATTTACCTCACTGAGCCTCGATGAGATCTATTGATTCAAGTTCACCATGTGAGTTTCGTCGTATTTAATACCTCATAACCTCACCTAGAGGTTGAGCCAAACTCTCGGTGATTAAGTCACCTAAATCTTCATTGAGTCAACCATGTTTGTTTGGGTCAACCTCTCACGTGTGTTCGCTCCATTCCCGATTTTTCTCTCAGTGTATCGAACAGTATACCTATAACTTATTTCATTATTATTGTTGTTGTTGGTATTTTACTTGAAACCTCCATGGTGTCAATAGAATATTTTTTGGATAATTTCGATCGTTGGATCAATGATTGTTAGGGAAACGGAGCGAAAAAACTGAAAATCACATGCGATCGTGACGGGCCGAAGTTGCCGATACTATATTTATTGATTAGACTTTTAATTTTTTGTGCGGTTAAAGCCACAAGGCAACGAGTCTTGCGTGGGTGAAGGCCGCCTACCTACCGACATTCCTACTGTACAGTATAACCGTACATTTTTATAAATGGCCCACGTCTTATAACCTCGCCCTTTCCGAATGAGGACCCGTTCTCGTCTGTACACCCGTGATCGTCCGATCGAATTACTGTCAATAAGCGAGGCGTCTTAGCTTGGTTCGACACGGAAATAAGGATGGAGGCTATCGAATGCAATACGATCTCAAAAATTCCTGTACCGAACCGATGACATTTCTTTCTTTTCCTTTACAAAATAACTAAACGGTAATAATAATGTTTAACACCAGTGGTAATACTCATAATTCGTTCACAATTTCGTTGCCTTTCGCGTATTTCGAAGACCGATTCAACGCCACGGTTTATATCTAGCCCTCGTGGCTCTCCTATGATCTCACGTACGTTCTTTACTCGCTAGACGCCTCACTTTGGTCCCTCTGACAAATTTGTCCTCTGTTATTAATAATCTCAATCCTATTAGACTCTTTTACCGTGTAAGCACGTTGGCGAAAGTCACGCCTAAATTTTTAAAAAATTGAAATTTTCATATGGCTTCCTCATAAAAGGAGAAAATTGAAATTTTCACTTCGCTTTCTAATAAAAGTAAAAATTGCAATTTTCGTATCTCTTTTTTTTGTCGCGAAACCTCTACTATGAGGAAGCATTGTCTGTATTTTTGGCATCCTCATAGAGGAAGCTTCGCGACAAAAAAAGGAGATATGAAAATTGCAATTTTAACTTTTATGAGAAAGCGATGTGAAAATTTCAATTTTCAACATTTTTTTTTTAGTCAAATTTAATAGGGTATACGAGTCTATAA
This sequence comes from Ichneumoninae sp. B BG-2022a, assembly GCA_030522725.1. Lineage (NCBI taxonomy): Eukaryota > Metazoa > Arthropoda > Insecta > Hymenoptera > Ichneumonidae > Ichneumoninae sp. B BG-2022a. The sequence continues at coordinate 20,047 of JAPYZD010002706.1, forward strand.
TAGCTTATTTATGTACAAATTTGTAGGCAAATATCTCGAAAATTGTAAAAGCTGGAGTGAAATAGATATTTTTTGAAAAATCGAAAATTTCACAAAACTGAAACCCCTCGACCGATTCGTACCAAATTCAATAGCGAAAATTGTTTGATGTTGGTCTACTTCTGTAGAAGGTTGCAGCCCAGAATCTCAAAATTTGCGAAAGCTAGAGCGCGAACACACTTTTTTCCAAAATTTCAAAATCTCATAAAATCTGAACGAATGTTTCAATTAGTGCGCACGCTCGCACGCACGCACGCACGCACGCACGCACGCACGCACGCACGCACGCACGCACGCACGCACGCACGCACGCACGCACGCACGCACGCACGC
>JAPYZD010002707.1:0-21026 GCA_030522725.1 Ichneumoninae sp. B BG-2022a
CGCGGGATGGTGCTGGCTCCGGGGTGATTTTTTCGTTTTTTTTTTTTTTTTTTTTTTTTTTGAAAAATTTAAAAATCGAAATTTTCATGTGGCTTTCTCATGAAATCTGCAAATCGACATTTTTATATGGCTTTCTCATAATGTTCCTTTAGTCGCAAAGCTTCCTCATAGAGGAAGCTTTGTGAATACAGGAACATTATACGAAAATACAGGGTTTTGGGAAAAGATTTATCCATTTATTATTAAGTCAATTATTCAATATTCACCGTTTTGTGGCCACGTCTAATGTATTTTCCCCCCACCGATGACGAATCTCCAAATTGTTTTACTCCCAGGACGACACTTAATACATAAACTCGTGTCGGACAAAAAATACAACTTTTCCAAAACTTTCAAAATCCCATAAAATTTAAACGTTTCGATCAATTTTCGGCAAAGTTAATACACAACATTGTACAGTGTTAGTCCATTTTCGTGCCAAATTTAAGCTCAATATCTCCACATTTACTCCAATTAGATCGTTTATGGTAATTTTTCGAAAAAATCAAAATTCCATAAAATTTGACTGCTTCGATAGATTTCGGCCAAATTCAATACCAAAGATCTTTCATCATTATATTATATTTGTATGCAGTTATTTACGCAAGGTAGAGCTGCCACGACCTTTTTTCAGAAACTTCAAAATCCACACACGTACGTCCGAACGCCATCTAAAAATGCCATTTCTCGACGTTTTGGACTATTTTAAGTACTCTGACAGTAAAATCACGAAAACAAAGTTTCCTGTATGTGGAAGCAACAAATTAAAAAATTTATATATATTGCGAATAGCAATTTGACGTAATAAGTTTTAACTATTGCCTGCACAATTTTGCAGGTACTATCACAACTACTATGAGATTGTGGACGAACCAGTTTTCCAGGAGACCGATTTACCGGATGTACCGGACAACGTGAATCTGGAAGTGAGCAAAGACGATGTGACGATCGTCGGACCCACGGGCTCAGTGACTAATGCAATAAAGGACACTACCAACAGATTACTTCAACAGGTAATTGTTATCGCACCTGCTTTACCCACGTTTACTTTTTTTTATGACCGTTTTATTTTTCTTATATTCACGCTTGCCTCTTACCGTCCGAAAGGCATTTCCTTTCTTTTTGTCCTTCAGGTGACTCTGATGACTCTGGACGAAACGAACAAACGCGATCAGATCGTTCGACAAGTTTCCATCGACACGGAACTAAACACCTCCGAGCAGAATGTCGAAGTTGATGACAAGCTCGTGGAAACGCCCGACGAACTTTCGAACAAAAAGTCCAAATGTCCGACCAAGAATCCCGAGAATTCGGGACTGTTTCTATACATAGATATGCATGGCCACGCGTCAAAGAAGGGCGTATTCATGTACGGCAACTACTTCGACGATCCGGAGGACACTATAATGTGTATGCTTCTTCCAAAAATGATGTCAATCAACAATACAAATTTTCACTTCACTTCTTGTAGTTTCGCAGAGCGAAATATGTATCTCATGTGAGTTTACAACCCTGTACATCGAAAAAAAATGTACGCTCACTCATATTATCTCGAAAATGATGTTATTGTTTATATATATATTTTTTTTCTCGAATTTACAGCGACAAAAGGGATGGCATGTCCCGTGAGGGATCGGGCCGAGTTGCCGTGTACAAGTTGACGGGACTTGTTCGCAGCTACACCCTGGAATGCAATTATAATTCTGGACGTTTGGTTAACACACTGCCGGCACGGATACGAGAGGGTAACAACAAGACTCCTAGCCACATGTTCGTACCACCGAAATATACGCCAACAGTCTTCGAGGAGGTGAGAATAATCGACGATTCATAACGGTATTAAATAATATTCGAATTTTATATAGTTCTGTCGATAACATTGAAAAGAATAATAACAAATTGGCACAGGTTGGAGCGGCACTAGGTCCTTCGATACTGGATCTAACAAACAGCAACCCCAACAGCCGTCTACCCAACAGTCAGTATCGTTCGCTGAGGGGCGTTAAGACATTCTTGAAACTCACGTGCGTCAACAGTCATAGCGCGTCGATCAACAGGCCCCGCATCAAGGTAAATGACAGTACTGAAAATCTTATAAATATCGAGATAAAGCAGTGTTCACTGTCTTAAATTCTCTTTATTTCCCTTGACGTAGGAAGAGATGATATAAAATAGTGTTATTATGTTGCAATATTTCCGAATTGACAATTGACTCACTGCTATGGTGTACCCGGTTGTACATTTTTTTATTTTTCTACGTTTCATTAATAGTTTAACTATCGACCGATGGATACCCCGCGAATTCATCATCGTGACAATAATACCCCAGCAATAATTTTTGCGTTTCGCGACTGCGACTAATTAATAACTGTTCCTTAACTCGACTCGAGCATTCCATTGCGGCAATTTACGGACTGTAAAATCAAATTTTCTTTTTTTTATTATTATTATTACTAATTAGATAATAAGTTATGAAAATTTCAAATAAATGTCCACACCACCTTTGGATTGAAAGGTTCACCGAATACTCATCGGTATATAGTGTTATTGTAGAGATCTCATGGCGGTCGGTAATGAGTCCGTACGAGATGTCGTAAGCCCATATACCATTTCATCGAGGCAAAGTGCGCTTAAAGTATTAGTCGATGTTACGGTGTCTATAGAAAAGAGTTATCAATTCGTGGTTGTGATTCATAGAATATATCATATATAGTCTTAAAAAACAGAGATAACGTTCATTCGCAACGTGAAATGTGTAAATAGGAATATAATTTATTGGGAAAATAAAAGTTAAACGGTAACGATGCGACACGAGAAGTTTAATTAAATTTAATTTGTTTATGATAGTTCGAAAAGCAATTGATCCATTGGCCTTTGTAAATTTGTAGATTCTTTAATTTTTGTGTCGTAAATTCGATATTGCAGTGCTGAAAGTATCCGCTGTGCATCGTATGAGTCAATGGAATAAAAAAAAGACCACATTCCGTACGTGTCAACCGCAAATGCATGAACGGAGACGATTTTGCGAATTAACAAAATTAATTGCATTTAATGACGATTTGTTTTCGCGCATTAATCGATCCCAGTGTTCCATCATTTATTGTTCATGAATGAAGTAATATTATCATTACATCACATCATATTTCATTGATGCGCTCTACATTGCAATTCAAGGTATAAACAAAAAAAAAACTTTACTTCCGAAGCTGAAAAAATAAACTTCAATAATCGCAGTAAAATTAACAATTCTATTAATTAATTTACGATGTTGAAGATTGTACAATTTCATATAACATATACCTATATATATCTGTGTTAATAAATTCAAAGTCTTTTTAGCACGGCACTATTTAACATTTTTCTATTATTATTTTTGCTCCCGCTTTTTATATCCTGGCCGGTTCCCGACGAGCGAAAATCTTAATAATCGTTTGTAGTTGATGTTTATAATAGATCGCGCGATGTGTGGCAAGTTGTTTACCGTATCCGGCGTCGATGCGAGACGTATTGCCGATCGCTTTGCCTCAACGCCAAGCGATATACGTGTGTATGAGAGTTACATAAATCTCATGTAGATACAAACATATATACAAATCTAAATATAGATATTAACGTTTGATTGTGGAAAAAGGCTTTGAAGATATTTCGCTTTAAACAACAATAAAAAGTTAACCTGCAGGATTTTGTTTTCTCAACGACGGTAGAGAGAGGTTTTTATATTATTTGTACATCACGGCGTTTTATCCCCGCAGGACAATAGCGGTACGGTCAGTAAAGAAGCACCGCGACTGGAAGACATAGTTGCGTCGATGAATTACGTGCCGCCGAGCGAGTTGGAAAATTCACCGAAGAGCGAGACGAGTATTGTGGTGAAGCCGCGAATGATTCGTCGCACTACGTCCATCTACACGTCAATGAAGAGAGTAAAGAGCACAAAGAAATCGCGACACGTCGTTAACCGTAAGTCCATGAAGAATCAGCGTACGGCCACCGTCGAGAACGGATCGATGATTTCTACGATTAAATCGTCGCATCACGGAGTCGAGGCCACGCTGCTTAAGCCCATCGGATATCAAGTGGCCGTCGAGTCAAATTTAAAAAATATCGGTACGCCCCTGCCGGCGCCACTATCGCGGACTCAGCATCAGGCAAAGAAAGCAATCGTCAAAGCATCGATAGAGCAAAGCACGACCGACGAGCAAACGACCGCGGTAAAGCAAGGCCCGAAGAGACTGAAGATCGTCTCGCCGAGGATAATAAAAACACAACCGGAGATCGGCGAATCTTCGAGGGTTGCGACGAGCGACGAAAATTTAACCTCCCCGTCGCATGGGGTCGTACGATTTCGCAACAAGCAAAATGTCAAGGGGACTTTCGGTAGATGCCGAAAATCTTGTCACAAGGGCGACAACAAAACGAAACCGAGAAAGACTTCAAAACCGAAGGCGAAGAGTTAGATGAAGGTTTGACCGAAATCTTTCGTGGAAATCCTGATGATTTTTATTACTTTCAATTATCGGTGATGATCTCTATGGAAAAAGAAAAAATGAAGAAGAAGCAAGAATGAGACAGCTGTGATATGTCTCCTGCTACGTGTTAAAATGACGGCTCGGTAACTCATTAGGTATTCAAAACATACCTATTATCTTGAGTTATAGTGCCTTTTAAACCGATCTTTAGTACTTTTCGTTCAAACAAGACTCCGTGCTTAAAACAAAAACAAAAACTCTCAATATCATAGGAGCAACAATATACATGTGCAATATTAAAACGATCTCGTACAAACGACCATTACCCTACGATTGATAATAACCATCCATAATGACGATATATAGAAAGATTAGAATGCGATGGAATTGACAAGCGATTTCTTTAACACCTCTATACAATAAAATGTATTTCATATCATCGCAATATCGTAAATACCGCGCGAGCCTATGACCGATACAATCAGCGGAAAAAAGTCTATGCACATTATTATTAATTTTTTCTTTTTTTTTTTTTGCCTAATAAAATTGTCTACATTATTAATATTTTCGTTGATTTAACCGTTGTCGTTTTCTTGCTTGAGCGAATGAAAAAAGAATATCGCAGCAGAGCTTCGGTGAATGCTCAAAGAATGGTTTTCTTTCCTTATGGTTTTTTAGGCCAGTGGCCAAGTGCCAGGACAAAAAAAACAGTCCCACACTCAGGACAAGGGGTGCGATCGAAACGATAACAATAGCATGTACAGTACTCGACGTAGATAATTTATCAATAGGTGGTAGAGCCACGATATTGTATACTTCGGACGACAAGGAAAACTATGCGATGATTATGCTATAGGGAGAGATTGCCGCCCCACTCTGTCGATACGGTGACGTCAGCGGCATGAATCGGCCACCTATACTCTGCGTCGGCCTCACGGTTTTGCTTAACCGTTTAAACAGCATCGAAACGTCGACGCTGGAGGAGCTAGGAGAGCCACCCGTGTTTATTTGCCCGAACAGGTGTTCGACAACGCGTGTATACAGCCTCGAATTGCAACGTCGAGTTCTCGCTGGAACGACGAATTGTGCGGTGCCGATTGAAAAGAAAGTAAACACAAACCTATTAAAAATGGGAGCCAAGAGAATCGGTATCGAGTGTTTCGCAGTCGTCGCGATACTCTCTGTCTTCTTCATACCAGGTGAGAGACTCTCTACGTGATACATTCGGCGTAACGGCGTACAGTTGGGACGCTCCTCGCTACGGTGGTTCATTTGGGCGGGGCGATTCTTCGGTGTACAACCTGCCGCAACTTGTTTATACATCCTGTGTCTCGGGACACTGATGACTCGATGCACGGAGACGGCAGACATGTTTTTGTCGCTCATGAAGTTTTTATCGCATTTAAGATTACCGATCGGGATCGACGCCATTGAAATTAATTTGGCGCTGATGGTGGCGATCGAGGGAAGGTGGAAGGTGACGGTGGTGTTTTTCTGATTTTTATTTTCTGTCCCGGTCTGAGCAACGTTTTAGATATATATATATACATATATATATCTAAAACAAAAAAAATCTTTTTTTTTCAAGTTGACTTGTATGACTGTAGTTGAAATTGTTGGAAGCCGATAGTGACTCTATTTGTATTCTTTTGTTTAAGCTATTAACCTTTGATGATCGAAGAAAATGATTAACTTTATTGCAATGTACTCGGACTTTGTAGAATGGACATTTTTTTCCATAAATATTTTCGAGACTTTTTACACGCGAAGTTAGAATTCACCCGCTATGCGAATTATCGGAGCTCACGTTCGAGGATGAATTTATAATTATCTCATATACTCCGCCGACTGCCTTTCCCACTCATCGGAACGCTCGCTCTGGAAGTCCGTAATTACATTCCGACTACGGAAATTAGCTTCGATCGAGAAGTCGCACCCATTGAGAGTAACTAAGTGCCCCGGGGACCCCGACGACGAGCCGGATCAAAAGTTAAACGGACGGGATTTTTATAACGCCCGACAATTACATTTACTAATTTTTTTTTTTTTTTTTTTTTATTTGCATTAATCTTTGTTCCTGTGAGAGTTTTGCACTTATCAATGGTTATCAGTGCTTTCACAGCCGATTGACAGAACTTAAGGTCATGCCACGCTACTGGGGCAGAGTTATCAGTTTCGCGCTTCACGAGCTCGCTGATATTCGCTTCGAAACGAATAAGACTCAACGGCGCGAGCGAGATCGCCATATAGGTACTTCCGCAGATTTTACTGCTCCATACGAATCAATGTATCTACGTTATGTATTTACTTTTTAATTATTTTTTTTTATCTACGTACTAGCGGGTTGTTGTGGTTGGGGCTCTTCGCTCCCTCGCTATGTACTATGAAATTTACAACCGGAAATCTATTAGTAATACGTCAATTCCGGTTTGAAAATTTCATTTTCCGACCGGTAATGACGTATTTCGGTATAATAGAATCCGAATGATATAAACAGGCTATGCTTATGAGGGCCTGGGAGGGAAGTCCCTAGGTGGGCTTGGAATAATCAGGGAGACAACTTTTCAGAATATATGTACAAGATTTATTTATTAATTTATTTTTACATTCATTTATTTACGTATTTAATTATTTATTTTTCATGTAGCAGAGGGAATAATGTGCTATCAATGCATCAGCACGAACAACTCGCATCCATTTCAGTGCAACGAATTTCTGACGAGCGATATCGACATGGTGCCGACTTCGTGCGACGGAGTTTTCGGGGCTCAATATTGCGTTAAACACGTCGGACGATTCGAGGGTAAAATTCCAGCGTAAACCGGAAGAGGGAATATCGCATCTGGATATTTTAAATAATATTTTGCATGACTCTATATCTGATGCTTTTACTAATCGTAACATGCGAAACAACAGCTGTAATGGTCAACTAAATATTCCACGGGGCGGATATTATCGGAACGCTACGATTCATCCTTCATTCGATAATAATTTCGTAGCATATAACTTTAGTCGCAAAGACGATCGAACACGCCTGTTCAGAACGCTCTTTCAATACATTGAAATTATTTTTGAAGGGATCGATTCTACACAGTAAAAAAAGTTTGTACATTCACCGAACATTTTTTTTTTTTTACAGTAATATCCAAATTTTGCATGACAATTAATTTTTTCGTTAATTTCGCAATTTTTTTTTCTATGTACCGTATTTTTAATCAAAAAAAAATTGTGAAATTAACAAGGATGAAATTGTATTAGTTTGTGATGAAAAAAATTATTCGTCAAATGTAATAGTTATTTGTATGACAAGGGCGTAGAAAGGGAGTGCCCATGCCATTTACATAATTTTTCGTAACAAATTCACGAAAATCACGCTATCCATTGCCGTGAAGTGTCCGTTGAAAGGCACTTTCCCGCACTAGTGCGGGAAAAAATACCATATTGCGTTTGTACGCACCCGCAGTATTCTTCCCGCTAGCTATTCTAAAATGTGTCTTTCTGCGTACACTACACAGGAACAGAAAGCGGGATTTGACGTGCATGCGTTAGGCAAAAACCTTTTTTCATTGTGTAAACCGAAGAGTTGGAATTATTTGTGCATTGAAGATTTTCATGTAAGCGCGAATTTGCATTATGTACGGTCATTGATCGTAAAGACAAGTTAACGTGAAAATATATATATATATTTCTTTTTATCATAGCCCAAGTTTTACTAATCTCATTTGAATCTCGTGAAAGTCATGGTGCTGGCTCTGGATTGCTACCAATGCACAACGGCTAACGAGTGGAAGTGCATGGACAGCGAGTTGGTGTTGAGTGCGCTGGAGCCGAAAAGTTGCGACCACATCTTCGAGGCGCAATACTGCGTGAAAACAGTCGGAAAATATGGAGGTCTTTGAAAAAAAAAAAAAAATAAAAATAAAAAATAATAATAATAATAATAATAATAATAATAATAATAATAATAATCGTTTACTCGTTGCCTAATGCATGCACTGTCGCCTGTTTATATTGCGCGATTTATGCACGAAGCTCGTACAATAATTTTTCTATTCACTAATACTCATAACTAAAATAAAAGCACGAATGACAAAAACTATTAATTAATAAATCGAAAAAATAAATTTTGATCGTCTCAAGATTGGTAAACATACTCGTGTTTCGACAGACGGCATCGGAACGAAGCGTTTCTGTTCAGCTGTACACCTGGGAAATTACTGCGATTACGTGCAAAATCAGGGCGACATTCTGGAGTATCGGACGTGCCTGTACACTTGCACTGGGGACGGTTGCAACCCAGCTTCTGTACCGAAGTCAAACTGGATCGTCTTCGTCGCATCTAGTTTCATTTTACTCTGGCTGTTCTCGCCGAGAAGATAAAAATCCATCGCACTCTCTCCTTCGATTGTTTTACTGCTCGGAATTAAATTTACTTACGCAGCGAAACACGAGAGAAAAAACAAACAAACGAAAAACTAAGAGCGAACATTTCAATAGCATTAAATCCAAAATATTGATTCGTAGCCCCTATTTTTTTACGATTCCAGAATTCGATTCTTTATTTTTTTTTTTACGATTGAATGCCCCGACTACGATGAACCGGACCGCGATGGGAAAATAATGAAAGCACAAAATGTATGTTCCAAGACTACACTCACAGCCGCGAGTTTGTTGTAACAATTTTTTTGTTGTTTCTCGCAATTTTACTGAAAATATTGGCGGATATTTGTATACGTAGTTACCTGAATTTATGCCGTCCTAATGTAAATTTTTATTTATGTTCGGGATCGTTAAGACATTGAATGTAAGTGTGTGTATGTGTGTGTGTGTGTTTTTAACCTGTCATTAGTGAGTTTACCGACGAAAAATATCTTGAAGCGTTTCGAGCAACTTACCAATATTCATGTATTACAAAGACAGGCATGTTGTGCAAGAAGACTATTTGCAATAAAGACGCTCCTCAATGTATTCGATCGATTTGTATTTATATCCAACGATGCTGCGACTAGTTTCCATAGAATTAAAACTGTTGGACAATTCATCTGAAATATTTTTTTATTTCTTAATTGTAGTCGATTCCGCCTGAGACAAGATTAGAATTTAACGAATGGTTAGTTTATGTTCCATGCGTGTAGACTCATTCCTCGCCGTCAAACTTTTTTGTTACATCCACATATTCGCCGTCGGGACTAACATAGGCCTTGACCGGTGGTGTGAACGTCGGTCCCTTGACGGTACACGGCACAAGAGCGAGATCACACTGGAAATTGCATTAACAGCACGTTTATCCGCAATGAACGAAAGAACCATTAACGGACAATAATTTACTACCTGTATCGCTTCCTGATAAAGTTCCTCCGACTCGTTCCGCAGCTCGTCCAGAGCTCTCTGTTGTGAGAAACAAATAGAATCCAACATTTGTATGTCAGCAACTCGCCGCCTCAGCTTGTATCTCGACCATTCTTTCACCAGCAAAATTCTCTTCTCCTGCACCTCCTCCGAGACCGGTGGCAATTTTCGCAATCGTTTTCTGAGTTCAATAATGAAATAATTGTCAGTCAAACATACCGCAGCGTACATTTGCCACGTCTATATGCAATCAAGATATTTATAATTGCCAAAGTGACCAATTTTACTACTCCTCCGGCTTGTGTTTAAATTATTTTTTTTAAATTGGAAATCAACAAGCATCATTATCAATCTTCAAGTATGCCCGAGTGCTTTTAGTTTTAATTGAAAGTAAATATTTGGAAAGTAAACAAATGGACAACATGTCCATCATATATATCTTTTTTGTTTTATACATCAATCTCTGGGTGTTTCTAGTTGTTAATATAATTTTAAAAGCGTACTCTCTTTCATCTATCAGTTTGAATGGGATCTCCACTTCGACGATAGGCTTCAACTGTCTTGCATTTTTCTCCAATCGACGAATCTGTTTCTCAAGCTTCTTTTTGCGTCGCTCTTCCCTCTGTCTTATGATAGCCGGATCAATTCTCTTTTTTTTCTTCAATGGCTCAGCGCTGTAACACACGAAATTGTAATATCACAAAAGCAGAATGTACCGTCGATACCGTCGGTAACTCACAACAAGACGTTCGTCGCTCCGAAGCACAATGGATTCACATTTGTCGAAACACTCCTTGTAGTAGAACTATAGCTGTGCAACGATAACCTGAAGCAAAAGTAATTATTTGTTATTATTACATGATATTGCTTCGAGAAATACCTAATAATTGTTACATAAATATTTTATCGTAATGCGAATAATTAAAGAAAAAAAGAGAATGTATCGTTTGGAGGTTAGAGTGAAAATGTATTAGAGAAAATTTCACAAAAATTTTAGACATCGTCGTCGGTAGAGATTTATATCGTGCGTACCTTGAAAAAGCCGTTAAAATACCGGCGCAACTCATTATCGTGTGGTTGATGACTGCCTTGACCAAGAAATAAATTAATCGAACAGCGGTAAGTCGTCAATCGTCCCGCTGAGCGATGTTCCGACAACATGCCTCCAATCATTGGCCACCGAAGATATATTCTGTCTTATCATCAATTTTGCTAACGCAATCGGGATATTCAAATCGGGACGAACAACATCGATTCCAAGAGATATTCTTCTTTACTCGCAGTAATAAAGGATTAAATTTATAAAATAGACAATCGATGGCGTTTTCTACATCAACTGCGGATAATGTCGACGGGCCCCTTTTTTGGGCGCGATCTACTTTTAAGTGAAACTTTTTTATCGCATTTATTGATAAGGACATACAAAAACAATCTTGCTGCTAGAGATGGGATCAAATGTTAAGGTCCCAGTAACTTCGGGGCCAATACAGCCATGATAAACAAAATCCATGATAAATCGTCAATAAAAAGTGTTTAAGTAAGAACATATGAAACACATTCCCAGCCTGTCTCTCTCGCTCCGCCGAGAGCGCAACTGATGCTATCTCTCTCGCACTCCATAGTGTTTCACATGCTCTTATGGCTCGAAGGAGAAAAATGAGAAATAATCCGCGACGGATTCATTTTTTATTTAAACCTCAAACCATAATTAATGTTACAGTAACAGTCTAATATTTTACGCTGCCAGTGATAGCGATGAAAGTAGTACTATATCTATACAGAGTATATATCCCAGATAGAAAAGTGATAGGACGGGATCCACTCGATACTAACACGGGAACGCACGCCGTGCCGTCACAATGGAGACATGTATATCCGCATGTGACGATATTGTGACGGCACGGCGTTTTAATACCATAAATCTGCTTGCACGGTTACAGCTCGCCGTGGAGCTTTACAGCGAGCTGGAACTGTGCAAGCAGACTTCTGGTATCAAAACGCCGTGCCCTCACGATATCGTCACATGCGGACATACATGTTTGCATTGTGCCATCACGGCGTGCCGAATGTTACGGCAACATATTTAACACAATTAACATTTCGAATGGATTTACAAATAGAAGCTACCCCTGAATCGCTTCACGTTCCTCCTCCGCCATTAAAAACCGATGGCAACAGCCGCGAAAAATCTCTAACGAGGAAGCATTCGTCACCGCCGGAGACAGCGAGTTTCGGAACTTCGAACCCATGACGATGAACGACCTTCCCAAACGCGGTAGTTCCGAAAGAAGGAACATAAAGATTGGCCTAAAACGCAGCCTATAGCCAAAAAGCCGTGGCTCCCCCAGACGCAAAGCCTTGAAAAATAAACAGCCCATAAAAAAGAAGCGACCCTCGCGGAGAGAGAGCCGGCCTAACTCCCGCCGACTCTGCGAGACATGATCTGAGCGACGTAGGTTAAGAATGAACCTCACGCACATATTGAATGAGACCTGAAGTTTATTGACCGACTACCGGTCGGTTATTAGGAAATAAGATCGTATTGGGTCGTCGGTGTCCCCGATAAATCCAACGGTACACAGGTGTGCGCATACGTCTCATTCCGATCGTCGAGGGCTTCTTTACCTACAAGTATAGAGCGACAGAGGGAAATACAAATGCTTGGCGATCGAAAAGTCATTCTCGAGGATTCGTGTGCTTCTGCGTGAAGGGACGCGCAGTGTTTCAGTGCAAGGAGGGTAGTCGGCGCTGGCACCACGCGTGGGTGTATCGGAATTTTACTCTCGTTACCCGCTCGGTCACCACCCCTTTTTAGTCACCCGAAATCGTCGTATTCTACGCTCCCAACCATAATAGTAAACAGATCGCTTACACCACTGTAAACACACACACACACACGGGCGCGCGCGCGCACGCACGCACACGCCACCACGCGCGCGCGCGCGCACACACACACAGAGAGAGAGCATTTTCCATCATAGTCGAAAAAAAAACGGATCTTTCGCTCTCGTTTGATTCATAATAATGCAGCAAAATCTTCAGCAAAGTTCGGTCAGTTCGACGAGCGATTCGGTGAGTCGTTACGGGGTGCGATAGGAAAACAATCGATTAACGAGAAAATTGCCCAATTTTTCGCGTCATAAAGACAAGGCAAGTGAAAAAGAATAATTATAAAATGAAAGTGAAATACGATCGACAGTGAAGAAAACCCGGTGATGTCGAGACTGCTCGAATCGAGCACTCTCGACGACGCGACGACGAGGGCTGATTCGAATAATCGAAACTCGTCGACAGCGACAGGAAATGTCTTACAGTGATGGCGGACGTTCGGTACGAAAGTCCGGCTCCAAGTCGCCTAAAAAATTGCGCGTAACCAAGGCTGAGAACAGCGACAAAGCAACGACGACGATAAGTTACGGTCATCGTTACGCGGACAGTCCACAACCGTCCGTACACAAGCGCAATCTCTACGTTGTATCGTTTCCGTTGATACTTTTGTTCAACGTATTGCGAACGTTGCTCTATCAGCTGTTTGTCGTATTCAAGTACATCTACGCATCGACCTCCCATCTTATTAGACGAAGACAAGCCGCGAGAAACACTTGCCAGCTGGAGATCGTCGTCGGACAGGAGAACGAGGAAGATCTTCTCGGTGTCTCGAGCGTGAGAACTGACGCTCCCGAGATGCCGCAGATTCCAAGACGACCAGCTGGACCCGGACCTGGCGATCCCCTTCTGGCCAAACAAAAACATCATCATCGACGGGCCTTTGAGTTCATCAGCAAGGCACTCAAAATTGACGAGGAAAATGAGGGTAAAATACTTTCCTTTTTTTTGCTTGAATACCAAATTGAATTAATGTAACCTCAAATCAATTGGCTAAAAATTTTAAGGACACAAAGAGATGGCGATCGAATTGTACAAGAAAGGAATCGGCGAGTTGGAGAAAGGTGTAGCGGTTGAGTGCAATGGAGGCAGAGGAGAGGTTTGGGAACGTGCTCAAAGACTTCATGACAAGATGAGAACAAATCTTGCGATGGCAAAGGATCGACTGGATTTTCTAGGTAGATCATTACAATAATTTACAAACAAGAAATTCCTCGAGGATAATATCGCTGTTCCATTTGCCTGTGAGCTGTGTACATTGCACTGCCAGGATGGTCGCTTGGCCAATTTCACTCGGAGAATATTAATGTTCCTTGAGCGTACAACTATCCGTCCGTGTATTGTCTACTCGGCATGTCAATGTGCTATATGCGTCTTTTGCTCAATTAATTGGTGTATATTGTTGTTGTGAGAAAACAAACAATTGTTTCGCAATTTATCTTTGGAACTTATCGTAGACACTAGTCGGAATAGACAAAAACCTTGCGTTGCGATACGACATTGCATCTAGACGGTCACTTAAATTTTGCTGGGATAATATCATTGAGGCTCCAAGATATGTATGTAGATACTTTGTTCACAACATTTTTATCAATTTCCATTATTTATTTTTTTTTTAATAGAAAAAAAGATACGCCTTGAGAGTCAAGTACCAAACGGACTCAGTTGGTACCGAAAACTGTAATTCATTTTTGTATTCAAGGGTCGTCATAATTGCAGGCTATAATAATCTGTTCTTCCTCAGAAAAAGTTTTGCACTCTGGAAAAAATAAAAATGGATTACAGTTTTCGTTACCGTCTGGTGACGAGCATCGCCTTAAGAGCATGTGAAATACCTCGGTCGGTAATAAAAACAGCTATAAACTTTTCTCACCGATTTTGGCATTGACGATCAAAATAAAAATCTCATGGTAAACCAAATAGATATCCGCTTTCGATGTGACTTTGCTTTTGACCGTACATACGAGAAATTGGATGTACAATTTAATGCTTCCGTTTTATCCTAAACGTCAACCGGTTTTAAATGGCATTTGATTTTTAAAAAATGCATCTACCTCTCTCGCACTCATATGTCACGTGGTACATCTTTCACATAGCATTAAACTCGAATTCAGCGAGAAGCTTGTCGATTTTTAATTTTGATACAAATGTTGAAGTTATTTCTCCGATTGAGGACACCAATCCCCGACCCTCTAGATTTAATGTGTAGGGGAGACCAGGGCAAAACGGGGTTTTTGGGCAAAACTAAATTTTCTAATCATTTTTGGATCGGACAAGGTGGCAAAACTGGGCAGAAAAGCCTGATGTATCCGATAGGTATTGGAAAATTACGTTTTGCCCAAAACCCCGTTTTGCCCCGTTGCCCCATTTTGCCCCGCTCTACCCTACATATAAACCTTTGTACAAAATCGGTATTGTATAAACACGAAGAAAGAAAAAGAAAATCGGTAGTCGCTGATAGCTAAAATTGCTGTAAAATTTTGTTTAGTTCTGTCCAAGTGCCTATTACAAGCATGGCAGAGAATGTTTATTACTTTTTGTAGCGAGTGTTTGCGAGCTGAGAAAGTTGGATATTACCGACAACGACGGCCGCGGATCTAACGGAAGATGTACGGTGGCCGAGCACCCAGGAAATTATCTGAGAGCGAGACGCCACGCCCAAATCGCTCGATCGACTCAGTCGTTAACGAACGATCGCAGACACTCTGATAATGCACAAACAATCAATACGTCGCACAATACGTATACACAGATACCAAAGCCAACGTCGAGATCGCGATCGCCGAAAACGTGCTATGCCCGCGTACCCGAAGGTATCGTGCAAACCATTCTCTTACAACATTTTATATTATTTATTTTTATATATATATATATATATATATATATATATAATTTTTTTTGGTATCATATATATATATTACAATGTTTTTGCCCTTCATCTTACGCAAAGCTTTCCTATGATATTAGGTATCATAATGTGTAGACAATAGCGAAATAGCCTTTTTATCTGAATTTCTAATTGCCATTCAATCTTTTTTTTGCATATGCGAGCAATATTTTAACTCGACGAAGCTAGTAAAAAAGTGTGCGTGCGTGCGTGCGTGTGTGAGTGTGTATATGGGGTAGAGCGGGGCAAAATGGGGCAACGGGGCAAAGCGGGGTTTTCGGCAAAACGTCATTTTCCAATAATTTTTGGATGCCCAAATTTGACCTATCGGATACATCAGGCTTTTCTGCCCAGTTTTGCCACCTTGTCCGATCCAAAAATGATTGTAAAATTTAGTTTTGCCTAAAAATCCCGTTTTGCCCCGTTGCCCCATTTTGCCCCGCTCTCCCCTATATATAGTGAGATTTCGATTTTTCGAGCTTTCGTGTGAGGGCGCTCCTCGGATGTTATTTTGCCAATCGTTGTGCAAGTAAACAAAAACACAATAAAGTGCTGACCACTGGTAGGTTCGTGCACTGGACGCGACTTTCGTTCGACGTCCGTCTTAATCTCTAAATTAAACACATGATCTCTGATAATCAGCGGAAAATATTCAAATTTTATCAAAGTATTCATACGGCCGGCCTGGTGCAAAATAAAATAAAATAAAATAACTGTTTGAAACGCATACCCGCTGATGGGTAGCGGAGAAATGTGTGTGTTTTTTTTTTTTTTTTCGTGAAACTTTCGCCTGCTCGCAAGATGTTATTTAGGCGTGCAAAAAAGAATCTTACTTTAGCCTCGGGTTCTTTGCTTGCGAATTTGTCCGAGGGCCTGTGAGTCTATGACCTTACCTATCTTTTCAGATCAGTTTGCCATTAATTCCGGATTACTAACGAATTGTCTCGATTCGTGTTCTTTGTTTAGCCTCGCAACACCCGCTCGTACTTTTCGATTAGACTATTTTATTCTCGAACCATACTTGAACTTCCAGGCACAGTGCTGGGTTTTAACATGGAACAAGTTTCCTGACTGAAGTCACGCAGTTATCCAGGTGGCAATTACATACTAAAATGAGAGCCTAGCTCCTGACCGAACGCAAAGACGATCTTGCTTGGTCGGGCTTCACGGTGGTAATGAGAATGATTTGTGCGCTTCCCACAGTTTTTTTATCTCGGTGTCATCGGTGGCCCGGTAGTGGGAATTTCCTCTACTCCTGTATACTCCTGTATTGCGCATGCAATATTATCTAGTTAGACAAGCAAGCAAACAAATACAAGATAATACAATTAATGAGAAACGTAAATGGAAAATTAGATCCGACCTATCTTCGATAGTCTTTTAGAAAACAAAAGAAAACATGCGTGTGGACATGTATTGTCGCTTGGCATGGCAATCCTGTGTGTATCATCGGCATTGTAAATAAACACAAAAAAATGTATGTGGTTTTCCGAGTGATAATTAAAATGAGTCACTTGACCCACCAGATGTTTCTGTTGCTGTAGCCTCCGGAAGAAAGCTGAATGTTCCGGGAAAGCGAGTCGCGGGTTCAGTGATGAGCAAGAGTCAAACGTTGCCGCGGAGTATGGGACGCTCGACGCCGACTCTTCCCTGCCACAGGACAACGCCGATAAAACCATCGGGGACACCGCCTTCGATAAAGCGACAACTGTCTGTACCCGGCAACGGTTCGCCCATCCGTCGGCCCGGAACTCCGAGTGGGACGCACAGCAATCGCGGAACTCCAACGAGAAAAGTGCCTATTCTCAAAGGTGTGGATCCCAAACTTGCTCAAGTTATATTGGACGAAATACTCGAGGGTAGCACGGCAGTTCAATGGGAAGACATCGCAGGGCAAGAGGTACAGACATATTAACTTCGGTAGGGTGGCATAGTCCCTGAACGATTATCCCCCGAAATGTATATCCTCCTCCCAAAAAGACGAACCCCCAAAAGATTAACCCCTAAAACGTCAATTTATTAAAATAATGCGAAGCCTATCGAAACTATCGAATCGTAAGTGCATTTCGTTGGGTACAGAAGATAGGTCGTTTTTGGTCAAGTAACTTTGCTAACGTTAGCCACGATATAAAGATCAGAACATTAGAGATTTTAAGTCAAGCTGGTATCTCATACACAATGGATCAATATTATCGGCAGATGAGACTTTCGCTCGGAGGGACCAGAATCGTCGAAAATATATTTTTTCCAATGTAGTGTTCCGTGATGTCCAGCGATCCTTGAAGTATATTTAGTTTAGTAAATGTTTTTGGCGTTTTTTTTAATGAACTGCCATGTATTACGACGTATTTTTTTGCCGCTGAATACGAATCCACTGGTCTTTTTGGGGCTAAAGTACAGTGAGACATTAAAAGTCCCGATTTTATGCACGAAAAATCGTATTTTTGGGATTCAAATGGAAAATATTGGGTTGGGAGTAAAAGAATTGTTATATTCGTGATCAGCGGGAAAAAATACGTGGAATATAGCCTTGAAGTAAAAAAAAATCGATTGAACAACAGTTTTTCACTTTTTGAGCCACTTTTGAAAAAAATGTCGGTTTTCGTGATGTTCAAAGTACGACATCTCGGCTCCCAAGGCAGCTACGAAAAATCCGGGATGTCCATCATGTTCTACGGGAAAAAATACACAACATAGGAACTTGTGCAAAGTTTTACAATCGTTTTATCGTCCCGTTCAAAGACGTTGAACAACGTGAAAAATGGATTGGAAAGGGGGGAAGCCTTGGAATTTTTTATGAAATATTTTTTTGTCGGTATGAAATGGTTTTTCCGTTTGTAAAATTAACTGCGACGTATTCAGACGTATTTTTGTGCGTTCAACATGAATCTGCTGGCCTTTTTGTGCGTAAGTGTAGTGAGACATTTATATCTTCGATTTTATGCACTGAAAACAGTTTGCTCTAATATGAAATCGCATTTTTGAGATTAAAATGTATAATATTGGGTTTGGAGCAAAATGAACATCATATTCGTGAACGACGGGGCCGCAATATTTTAATACAGTAACGTTTCGGGGCTTAACTTTTCGGGGGATATGCGTTTTGGGGGTTAATTTTTCGGGGGATAACCGTTCGGGAGGTATGCCCACCTACCATTATTTCATATTAAATTAAAACAAAATAGCTACCGGAAATAATTATCGCAAGAAGCTGTTAAAATGTATACCAATAATAAAGCTTATTTTTCAATTTTTTGTTTGTTTGTTTGTTTTAAATTAGATTGCAAAACAAGCGCTGCAGGAAATGGTTATATTACCGTCCCTGAGACCGGAACTTTTCACGGGACTGCGTACACCTGCACGAGGATTACTCCTGTTCGGTCCACCGGGTAACGGCAAGACCCTGCTGGCGCGTGCCGTAGCTACTCAGTGCAACGCGACGTTCTTCTCGATATCCGCGGCGAGTTTGACTTCCAAGTACGTCGGAGAGGGTGAAAAATTGGTCAGAGCGTTATTCGCGATAGCTCGAGAGCTCCAGCCTTCCGTCATCTTCGTCGATGAAGTCGACTCATTGCTTAGCGAACGGCGTGACAACGAGCACGAAGCGTCGAGGTATAGAAAAATTAATACACGTACAATGGAGCGTCGATGGGTAAAAATGATAACCAAGCTATGTTTAACGCTACAGACGATTGAAAACCGAGTTCCTGGTAGAATTCGACGGTCTGCCGTGCAACCCTGAGGAACGCGTTTTGGTGATGGCCGCGACGAATCGTCCGCAGGAATTGGACGAAGCCGCACTGAGAAGATTCACTAAACGGGTATACGTTACTCTCCCGGACGCCCGTACGAGAATAATGCTTTTGATGAGACTATTGGGAAAGCACAACGATCCTTTGACGACCGAGGAGTTGGAAGAAATGGCGACATTGACGGAAGGATATTCCGGCAGTGATTTGACGGGTTTGGCGAAGGATGCGGCCCTCGGACCCATCAGGGGTGAGTCGGGCGGTAACACGATCATGTTTATTAATTGTTCAATGTTTATTGTGTAATGTAATTTTTTTTATTTTCTTCCCCGAACGTAGAGCTCAATCCCGAACAAGTTAAAGCCCTCGACCTGAATTTGGTGCGAAACATAACAATGCAAGATTTCTTGGATTCGTTGAAGAGAATTCGCCGTTCGGTATCACCGGCGAGTCTAGCCGGTTATGAGAAGTGGAGCCTCGAGTACGGGGACGTGAGTCTTTGATTCAGATAGTGCCCGCGAAAAGGGCTTCGCGCTTCGTTGATGTCGGTAAATCGCGTATTTATCATGTAGGTGCAGGCAGTACGATCGATGCGCTGAAAAATTGTTCTGCCTCCCTGGCGTCGAAATGACTAAGTTTACGAATCGGAAAGTTTGTAAATTTTTTTTATCTACGACTGCAATATGAGCGGTACGGCGGAGGGCGGTGAGGATAGGTCCGTGACCTGTGTCCACTGTCGACCGTTGAGTAACGTAGAATTCGTCGCCGAGCCGTGCCTCTCGGACGAGAGGGTAAAAAAAAAAAGAATTGTTGAATTATGAAATATCAGAGAATCACCGTGGCTTTTACTACATTTTTGCAAGCACTTCAAGATTTAAAAAATCGGAAATACAAACAAGAAGTACACGCGCACGCACAGACACGGACACACGCACGCACACGCGCGCGCACAACGTACACCTACACACCTACAAATGCAACCACGCACGTCCAAGGAGATGATAAGTAACGAGAAACTAATCGAGTATTTATCAGTTAGTCGATATTCATGTACAAAAGACAAAAAAAAACCTCCTATATCAAATCGTATCGTAACTCTGCATATGTGATTTTCGTGTGAATGATACGCAGTCAGGATAAAGTAATTTGCGAATGAAATTAATAAAACGAAACGGGCCTTGCGAGAAACAAATTATTAAACGCGACGACGAATCAATCGATTCCTCCCGGAATTGATTGTCGCTGTACGATATACAGCAACCAGTGAGATTGGAATCGATCGATAAACGGTGTAAAGCAAAAGTCAACGACAACGAAATGCACACTCCTGAGATACCCATTAAGGACACAAACAATGCTGTCTTTTCCCAAAATATAGTTCGTAAGTGAAAAACAAAAAAAAATTGCATTCATCGCGGTCAAGTATTTATTTCGATGTCAAAATTATTGTGATAACCGATTGCGACGAAACTCGATGTACTTTTTCTCAGAGGTCTTGTACTAGTTGTTTGCTATTTTTTTTCTTTCTTTAGTTCATTTTTCATTCTAGCATCTAGTCGTGCATGTTTCAGCTGTGGGGAAGACGTGGCTTCGACGGCTTTCGCATTATCAACGACATATATATATATATATATACATATATATATA